>JBAMBQ010003582.1:0-27388 GCA_037044495.1 Stegana nigrithorax
CACAAACAGCAAACAACACCAGAGCAGCCCCCGCCTGCAGCCGCTCTCGCTTATTATTGTATGTACTGCATAATGGTGGGTACGGCACGAGATGGCTCAGAGCGCATACAAATGAGCAAATAGAGTGAAGGATGCTTTGTCTGACTTGATTTACAGGATGTTTACTCAGTTGCAATGAAAACGTGCAGTGAAACAGTAAAAGGATTCGAGACGAGCAGCTTGACTTAACCTGACTTCAATGCGTATACGTCGATACACTGGCTGGCACACTTCATTTGCCAAGTTCAACGTAACGTAGCTCACTGGCAGCTCTTGCTCTGTGTGTGTGTGTGTGTGTGGAAGTGTGAGTGTATTTGGGTATGTTTTTCATGTTAATGTTTGGCGCATCGTAAATTATCGTGCGGTGTCTCAGACAATGTTAATGTGAATCCAGTCAGAGCCTGAAGTAGAAACGCTTACTTACTTGAAGTAGCCCAAAATCGCTAACGACAGCAATATGGCCAGAAGGGATATGCTGTAGCCGACCTCGTATATCAGATTTATATTGTGCTTCCACTGCAAAGGATTTGTTAAGCGAAATGTTTAGGCATTTAAAAAAAGAGGATTCACAAGAGATTTCACAAGTGTTCAAAGCCATTAAGCGTACTTTCAGATCGTCGATGTTGATGCAGGTTGTGTAGTTTGACCAGGTTTTGTTTGTGAGCGGATGCTTGAACCACTCGCCATCGCTGCCGCATTCCTTGTGTGCATATCCTGTCGTAAAGAAAGAAGAATAAAGTGCGAACATTAAAACATATTGGAATACCGATTTTTACTTTCTACGAACTTTTCTTTTCTACAAAAGTCATAACTTAACTTATGGCAACAAACACAGAAATGAACTTTCGCCCGCTGCTTGACAAATTATCCAACTGCATTCAACTCTCACGTAGAGACAATGGACAAGATGTGTGTTGCTGTAGTGGGTCTGCATAAATAATAAAACCTACTTCTAAAGGGACGCGAACAAGTGAAAACAGCAGAATGTTGCATGCATTCGCGGTGCTTTATAAATAATGTTGGCCGTGTACGTGCGCGTAATCAATCAGGGAGTGCGATGAGTATATCAGCAGATACTCAGCGTGTACGGCCCCAAGGTATGATGTTAACTTACAAGGTGAGTTCCAAAGTAAACAGGACTTTTTGAATCTAGCGCCCTCTAGTGGCGCCATCTATATGTCAACTGGTGCGTTAAAATCTGCTATCGTTTATCGACTTCCAGTAAAAATTTCATGACATTTCATCTATTGGAAGTGAGGTTATTGCGTTTTAAGTGTCAGTATGTTTTTGTCATCGGTGCGAAAATGAGCTTCGAACAAAGAGCCAACATAAAATTTTGTTTTAAAATTGGTAAAACTTTTACCGAAACGTTTCAATTGATGAAACAAGTTTATGGCGATGATTGCCTATCCCGTAGCAGAGTGCACGAGTGGTTTCAACGTTTTCAAAGTGGTCGTGAGGACATAAATGACGATGAACATGTGGGCCAACCAAAATCCGTGATCACCGAAAATTCCATCGAAACTGTGCGTGAATTCATAAAAAATCAGCCGAAATCATCATTGAAATTCATGGAAATAGAATTGAACATCTCCAAAACATCGATTTATCGCATTTTGACCGAACATTTGGGCTTACAAAAGGTGTGTGCACGGTTTGTTCCGCACAAATTGACTGACGTCCAAAAATTGCTCAGAATTCAACATTCGAAGGACATCATTAAAGAGGCAAAAAAAGACCCGGACTTCCTTTACAAGATTGTGACTGGAGACGAAACGTGGTGTTTTCAATATGATCCCGAAACGAAACGCCAGAGTGCTGAATGGAAGGCGCCGGACGAGCCGAAACCCAAAAAATCGCGCCTGGAGAAGTCAAAAGTGAAGACAATGCTGATTTGTTTTTATGATTCCAAGGGTATTGTCCACAAAGAATTTGTTCCACCCGGCCAAAACGTTAATGCGGTATTCTACCTTGGAGTTTTGAAGCGTTTGGTGCGCCGTATTCGACGTGTTCGGCCCGAATATCGCGAAGATGGAAGTTGGCGTTTGTTGCACGATAATGCGCCGTCTCATCGATCGACGCTTGTGTCCGACTATTTGACCAAAAATCACATTTTAACCATCAACCACTCCCCGTATTCACCTGATATGGCACCGTGCGACTTCTACCTTTTCGGAAAAATGCATTTGCCGATGAAAGGAAAGCGTTATGCAGACGTAGAGGCCATTCAAAAGGCTTGCACCGGCATACTGGCGGCCATACCGGGCAACGAGCTAAAACACTCGTTCGACATGCTTTTGGACCGTGCAAAACGCTGTATTAAAGCAGAAGGAGACTATTTTGAATAAAATAAATAGATTTTGCCGAAAAAACTATTTATTCTGTCTTTTTTTTAAAAGTCCTGTTTACTTTGGAACTCACTTTTAGTTATGATATTTTAATGAATGGTTTGGCCGGTATACGCATATGTGTGCCTGGCGTTATATGCAACGTTGGCTAATTAATGCCGGCCAATTTATCTGTCTGCATGTTGAAACTGCTGCTCGGCTGCTTGACTGCTCAGTTGCTTGGCTGGTGGCGAGCTGCGGGTCTTAATTTATGTTAAGCTTTGCTAAGCGCCATTTATTGTCAGTTTACATTGTGGCGGCAACTGGAGCCGGCCTCCGGCTGAAATATGCCGCATACACTGAATAATGATGGCATTTCGCATGTCATGGCAGCGAAGCTTAAACACAGTTTAGAGCGTTGAACAGCCAATTACGTCAATTACAGAGCCACAAGCCATGAGCCACGAGCAAGCGGCGAAATTATTATCCCATGCAAAAACCGAAATGTGAATTGTTAATTAAATTCGCTAAGGCGGAAGCGCTTTGGACTAATTTGTATTGATCTCTGACGGTGGGTAGACTGTTGCTGCATGTACCCACGTGCAGCCCTCAGTTAAGGGTCTCATACATAGTTAATGGCAAGAGACATTAAAATTATGCATACAAAGTAGTAAGTATCCTGTTTTTTGTTATTTAATAAGTTAAATAACTTAGTAGAACAATAAAACAAACTCAAAAAAATATATTTTTTTTATTTTCTGTAATTGAAATAATTGTGGCATAATCAAGAAAAAAAAAAAAAAAACAAGAGTATATATATAAAAAAAAGGTGCACAATAAAATCAATTTAATGACTCCCTTTTTTTTATTGAATGCAATAAAAAGAAAAAACATTTGCTTCTAATGAAAATGTAACGGACACGAAGTTTTACGAATTTGAACATATGGAAAAGTTAGTATGTGAAAGGCATCATGCACAGAGGTGGGCACAAGGAAATGCAAGCGAACATGAAAAGAAATGAGCGCAATAAAAATATGCTTAAAATGGAACACAACTTCTAAAAAGTGCACACTTAAACACTCAACGCACAGATTGGCTAAAACAAAAAAGAAGAGAAAAAACAATGCACAGAAAAAAGAAAAGAGAAAAAAAAAACAAGTGGAACAATTGAAGTGAACACCCTCACACACACACACACACACACACACACACGCATGCATATACAGCATATAGCACTATACACTCACATCAAATCACGAACATACACTTAAAACGCCGACCGAGTTAGCTTCCGCTTCCCGGAAGTGCCATAAAAGTTAATAGCAGCGACCAAGGCTCCGTCATTTGCGCACACTTTCAACATATGTACGAGCAGACTAAGCGAAATGTGCGCTGGGCCGCGGGTGATCAGCGATGGGCGATGGGCGATGGACGATGGGTGGGATGGGTGAGACGGGTGTGCATTCGAGTTGAGTCGAGTTGAGTAGAGTCGTTGGCCAAGTGCGTGCGTGTATGGCACGTCGATAAGCGTGTACTCATAGTAAAGGCGTCGCTTTTTTTTTTGTTTTTGGATTTGTGTATGGTTTTTTCTATTTATTTTTATTTTTTGGTTTTCCTGGTTTTTCGAGCTCACATGGTCAGCGTTTGCGATGGCAGGCCGGCCATTGGCCGCAGGCGAAAAAAAGGGAATTCGACAAAGCGAAATAAAAACCAATACAGCACAGCCACAATGCAAAATCCGACCATGCAGGCTACGTTTTTGCGTGGGTGGTTTCAAAATGAATGTTCGACATTCAATACAGTTTCAAACGCAAAGATTTAATTAGTTAGTGTGAAAGCGATGGCCAACTGCCTTTGCTAAATATCCTTTTTCATCAACACACACACACACAAGCATATACATAAATATATAACATAAATAACTCTACAAATTATACTAAATAAAAAGTGACTTGCTCTCATTTCGATTTATTTCGGTTTGAAATTCCAAAATAGGAAACAGTTTTGTATTGTGCAACATTTGAATGGATTTGTAAGTCACATTTTCGACATTTCCGATTAGAGTTTGGCAGCTTTAATTATCGTGAATTGCATGCTGCTGTTGTTGTTTTTTATTTTGCTAACTTTTCTGCAGTGTTGCACTGTTCGGCTTTGCTATGCGCAGCATGAGTGAAGTGCCGCCAGTCAGGCTGAATGTTGAGTTGAAATTTATACAATATTTAAAAAGTTTTCTCTGTTTGTTCATTTGCGTGAATGTTGTGGTCACGCATGCATAATGTTGAAAAATTGCATAGTAATATTCCTTCCGCTGCGTTATTTGCATGCATTCTCAATTAAACGAATAAATCAGCAAATATGATTTCTTTTTTACCATATGTTTACATTGAATAAACATCTGTCGTTTTGATTACATTTACAATTCAATTAAAGAAAAACCGTTTAGCTGAAACTGCCCCACTTACTAATCCCAAGTGATCTAAGTTAACAGGTATCAGCAACATTATGCTTTGCCATTTGAATGAAGTGCCTAAATAAATAACAGAGTCAACATCTCCATCATTTCAGAATTTGACACTTTCCCTTTGTTTATTGTTTGCCTAACTTACGAGCAAATAATGCGCTATGCATTTCATTTGAAACGCAAATTCAAAACGGTTATTACCTTCAATGCTGAATAGGAATATGTTTCACCATCTGAATGAAGTGGAAGTGAGTTTTCTTTTTTGTTTTTCAACTGCAGTAACGTTGATTACTTCACGGATATGGTGTACACATTCTGTGCAATTTGATACGAGTACGTTGGCATTTAGCAAACAGATTTGGGAGCTCGTTCATGTTTTTGATGGGTTCGTGATGTGCCACGATGATGTGTCTGTGTGTGCTGAGCATAAGTACAGGATGCAAAGCTGCAATTTCTGATTTAGACAAAACAAATTTCATTTCATTCGAGAATTGTGCCAACGGCCATAAAATGTACGAATAACATTCCGTAATAAGAAAAAACAAAAAACAAAAAAAAAACCAAAAAAATAAAATCAAATAAAAAAAAAAAGTTTTATACACATATGTATGTGTGTACATGCGTATAGATTTAGTGCGGGACGTGGGTGACAGACGCAAATACAAATAAATACAAATATAAAAAATTGTATCTGTTTAAGTTGGGCAAATAAGCTAATCGTATGTTATTTTGCAAATTGCCGTAGCAAAAGCTGAAAGTTGCGGCATTGGCGCAGGCTTCCGTGTCATCTGGCAATTTGGCTTATGTGTATGGAAACGAATAAATTCATATGTGAACGAGGCATCGTTTTGTATATTTCTCTTTTACTCTTTTATTTTTCTGGTTGTTTTTTTTTCTTTTGTTGATTCCTTACGTTAGTCGCCTGGAAGTGAAAGCAGATGTGTGTCTGCAACATTAAGGGCCACAAACACGCAGCAATTAGGTTTATGACAACGAACGAACGGGTCCAGGAATATGGCAGGGCAGAGCTTATGCTCGTGGAGTGCGCTTATTGGGGCATGATTACGAATCGATTTGCCTTCGCCGCTTTTTGCCTGGATATAACTCATTCGATAAGCAATAAGCAAAGTACAAGGGACTCTTGTACGCTCGAGCACTGATTTTTTGCCATACGCCGCCATTAGGGCCATAATGGCGATGTGCGGATATTGCCAACTCGGAATGTTGCCAATTAGGCTTTTATTGTCGTTTTGTTGTTGCCCATAGTTGGGTCTTCTTCACTGATTGTGCCATTTGTGGTTGCCTGCCATTGTTAAGAAATATGCCACCTTGTGGTCAAACAATGTAAGCTGCCGGTCAGATAAGGTTGTTTTATTAGCCTCTGTTCTGTCAGCAACCATTATGCATTTTGTGATTTTTCTTCTTCTTCTTTTTCGCTTTTGCTTTTTCGTTTGGTTTGTTTTTGTTTTTTTTATACCCTGTACCAAAAAATGGTAAAGGGTATATTAAAGTTGTGCAAATGTATGTAACAGGCAGAAGGAGGCGTGGCAGACCCCACAAAGTATATATATTCTTGATCAGCATCGAAAGGCGAGTCGATATAGCCATGTCCTTGTCCGTCGTCCGTCTGTCCGTCTGACCGTCTGTCCGTCTGTCCGTCTGTCCGTATGAACGCACGGATCTCGGAAACGGTAAGACCTACAACCACCAAATTTGGCACGAAGACTCTGCCAATCCATAGGCATAACGAGTTTATTTTTTTTTTCGATATTCGATCTATAACATATAGCTGCCATAGGAATGATCGGCCGAAAAGCCATATTTAGTAACAAAAACCGCTTTATTTTTTAAAGATATGTTTACCAAATTTGGGATTTAATTGTTTTACCTAATGCCCAATCACATATCTAAAAACTATGTATATCGGTTTACTATATCATATAGCTGCCATAGGAACGATCGGCCAAAAAACAACATTTACTGAGAAAAACTTTTTTGTTTATTAAGATATCGTTACCAAATTTTGGATTTATTGATTCTAAGTAAATTCAAATCATATTCCTAAATATGATAAATATCGGTGCACTATAACATATAGATGCCATTGGAACGATCGGCCGAAAAATGGCTTTTACAAAAAAAAAATTATTTTTTCTTGAGATATCCTTACATAATGAATACAAAATATTAAAGCAACAAAAAAATATATTAAGTTTTGGCTTCGGTACAGGGTTTTCTATAGTCGGTTACGCCCGACTATAGCCCTGCCTTTCTAGTTTTTTTTCGTTTTTGGCTTTTTGTATGCGAACATTTTCGTTTGCTTTTGCATTTTAAATCAAAGTAACTTTTAAGCTGTGTGTGACATATTTTAATCGCTATGTTCTGTTTTTGCGTGTGTGTGCGTGTGTGTGTGTGTGTGTGTGTGTGTTTTTTTCTGCTGGGCATTTTCTGTATTGTCGGTCATTATTTTTGGCTTATTAAATTGTCATGCCAGACACAGATAAAGCCAAATGCCAAACTGCTTGCGGCGTGATTTTGACAGCGGCAATTTATGTTTCTATGTATTTTTTGTTTGATTTCGTTTTCGTTTTTTTTTTTCGTTTCATGTGTTTGTTGCCCAAAAATACACTGTGTTGACTTGTTAAAAGAAACTTACTTAGGGGATCAAAGCCCGTGATGAATTCAGGACAAAGCTGCAATGCCGATTCGCCCGCTAGCGTATCGGGCCAACAAAGCCAACCGTCAAAAGTGCCCGCACAGTATTTGCCTGCAATGCAAGACATGCGAAAGGGTTATCCCTAGCATGACGTACGCAGTCAAAGTGCTCAAAGAGTCTTCTTACCGGCCACCAAGTTGTTGCTGCTCGCATTGAGTCGCTCATTGCAGGCTGCTCGCATAAGTTCATCATCCGCCTGGCTCCCGAACAAGCTGTTCGAGCTGACGTCAGTGTGCTTTGTGTCCAGCGCAGTCGCGTTGTTGCCCAACGAATTCTCACTCATGGTTCTGGCTGCTGTTTGCTGTTGTAGACGGTTATGTTGGTGTTGGCTTTGGCGTTGTTGCGTTCTGGCGTTCTTCGACTGCCAGTTGCATATGCAGTTCGTTTGGAATTAATTCGCTAAAAATGTGCACTGCAAATAGATAAAAAGAATAGGATTTCTAATGAATTACTGTATTTTAAGAACTTTACAAATTTCAATTCTCTTTGAGATTTCTAAAATAGACTATCCTTTGGTTTGAGCCACCATCGGATTTCGAACCCGCATCACATGCTTCAGAGGTTCGTGCATAGATAGTGCGGCGCAGCTTCACTTATATGCATATTTCGCATTCGCTTGCTTAGTTAAAATTGTTTTGTGTAACACTCGTTGTCCTTTTCGAATTCAATCCGATTCGAGCTGTGCTGCATGAAACATGCGTAGAAAGATATGTGCAAATGTACACATTCGAACAGCGCAAATGATATTGGAAGGCAAGGATTTGCCAGGGGTTATCATTTGAATCCTGTTTTTATTTTCATTTTCATTTTTATTATATTCCACCGCAGGAACTCAATTTGGGCAGTTTTTATTTATTTTTATTGCAAGTTGCTGTGCATTGCCGATAAATGATATTTGGGCATGCATCCAGGCCTTCAATGTATCGAGAGTGCTTTAAGCCGAATTTAATTGGTTTTTGGCTGCTGTTTGTTATTCTTGTTGCTGCTGTCGTAATCTGTTCGAGTTGGCGCTCCGCCATATCGGAGCACTTTGCATGCGTATGCGTGTGTTGTTAGTTTCCATTTAATGGCCCATTTCTAAAAGCTTTTCATTAAGAGGGCGCCGCCAAAAAGTATGTTATGCTTTTGCGCCAAAAAACAGCAACAACTTAAGTCAATGGCAGGCAAATGGGGCAGCATCATATCATCAGCGAATATTGTTTGAAAATGGCGCGTTCTTGTGGGCTTTAAGTGCTGCAAATGTTTACACAGCACATAAATAAGAGGAGTCTGCCCGAAATACATCATTTAGCCAGACATGCTTATTTAATATTTATTTATGCACAAAAGTAATGCCACCAAAAAGCAAACAAGGACGAGTATTCGAGAGCGTACATGACAAGATATTGACATGAGCATGCGAAACAAATTCATTCAAGCAAACAGAATTCAACATCGAACATGCACGAGCATGTGGGCCAGGAGTGCGAGTGGGCAATCGCAAGGACGATGCGAACGATGGGTTACTGGTCGGTCGATTCTATTGTTGTGTGTCCATTTGTTTCGCATGTCGTTCAGATTTATGATTTTCAGATTGCCCGCACGACAACTGCCATTCATATGAAAAACAAATTGTGCAGATGTTGTTCGACGTCGGTGACGTCAGTTTGGCTTGAACATCAATATGCAGAAATCAATGCACAGTAAAAACTCGCTGCCCTTCCATTCCGTGGCTAATCACATTCAGTTGATTTCCAATAGATTATAAATATTTTTCGATTTTTATATATTTCGTTCTTTGGTTGATCTTCAGATGTTCTTCTAAAGAACGAATCTAACAATTAATTGCGATAGAGCGCAAGAATAAAATGAACATAGACTATTTTTATTTAGAAAAAAATGTCAGCTGCGTTGCTGTCTGCTTGCATGAGGCCTCACTGTATATAGATGTAATCGCTGTAGGTACATGTCTGCTGAAGACGTGCGTGTTTTCGCATTGTAATATTATCTAATCTAAGAAATTGCTGTAAGCATTTATGCACTTAATGCACTTAAGTGTCGCTCTCTCGTTTTCTCTAGGTCTGTTCGCTGCTCGCTGCTCTTCTCTACTCTTCTCGCCTTTGCAGGCGCTCTATTTGCAAATCGTTCGTTCATCATTTGCGCTGCCTTTCCCTTAGTCACTTAGCCACTTATGCACTTAACGGCTCAATAACGTTGCCGACAATCACACGAACACACACGAACGCACGGACATACGAACATACGGACATACGGGTGCACGGAGGCACGGACGTGTAATACTCATGTTTTCTTTTCACTTAAACACTTCATGCAGCATGGTAAGCGGCAAATAACGAGTGACGAGTGGCGAGTGGCGAGCGGAGGTCGGAAACCGGCAACCGACAACCGACAACCGGCAGGCGACGCATTGCTCCGGTGTCAACGCTTACATATGCATGTGCATGCCTGCACACGGTCTCGTTTGCTTCTGAGCTGTCTGCGTGCAGGCATATGCATTTATGGCAAAGTAAGTTTAGTCGCATAAAAAATGAATGTTTTACGATATGAAGTTTAATTTTATATTTATGACACGAATTATGTATTTGCACATTAGCTTAACGGCGTTTACGGCTTGGATAATGACACTCACTATCAATACAAGGCACGCAGGCAGACGGGCAGACAGGCGGCCAGGCAGTCAAGCAGACACACTGTCACACAGACAGACAGACAGACAGACAGATTGTCAGAGAGTCAGGCAAGCAGCGAGGTAGGCCGGCTGCCTGGTCACAGAGCACAACATCATTAGCACAAGTAGCGTTCAGCAGCAGAAGCAACAGAAGCAGCAGCAGCAGAAGCATAAGCACCAGCAGGGGATTCATTATTATTAGCGATTTTTCGCAGTCTTCGCTGCCGTCGTCATGGTCGTCAAACTCAATTGGCTCTTAGCAATTTCGGTTGTTAACTGGCGATGGCCATAAATTTGAGGTCAACTCGGTGGCAAATGCTGGCAATTAAAGATAGCACCGCGTTGTGCTGCTGTCTGTGGCATACATTAAGTCTTTGCTCATAATTTTGCATTTCTGTCAGCTTGGGTAGCTTTTGTTCAAATTTTTTCACTGTTTTCCTCGTTTTCCACGTTTTCTACTTTTTATCGTTTTTCTTTTTTTTTCTTTTTTTGCTTTTTTTGTGAGTTTTCTTTTGTCACCCACAATTTGCTGCTGCTGTCAAGTGCCAACTCTTGATTTCAAATATTCAATGTGCTCACAAAAGAAGACGGGAAAAAACAAAAAAAAAAAAAAATAAAAAAAAAACGCTCATATATCATGTTGGTGTGGCAGTTTTTTTTATGTTTTTATTTTTTAAGAGTCTGCTCGGCAAAGTGTAGGCATGGCCGCGATAAATGTGATTTTACGAGCGCATTTTACGCAAATGACAGAGACAAGTGTCACACATTGTGTTAAAATGACAAGAAAAATTTTGCAAAATCAATTTCGCATTTAATGCTGTGGTTATTTGTAAAGGGTATAAAAAGTCGATCGCCTGTTTGGCGCGCAGAGAATAAAGATTATGTAAATTAATTCATATTCATACTGCACACAGGTCGGTCGCACAACCCCGAATATCTTTATGGCCCCGTAGACAGCTAAGCGACCGTAAAAACACTGCGACCCTTGCGCACAAGCAAAGATTTTCCACGCGATTCCACAAACAAATTTCGTTAATTTGTTGGCCGCGTCTGTGCACAGGGAAGCAGAAGCGATAAGCCAGCAAGGGTCTGTCAAAACTCACCTTTATAGGTGCAAACAGTGATGACTATAAAATTTGACGGCAATAAAATAACTGATAGTCGATTTGATTTTATTTGGCATTTATTGAAATTTTATGGCTAAGCCAACATGCCAGCCAACTCACATGCGGCGCCACTAACCGAACATGTTCAAAATAAATGCCAAGCTGAACTTATTGCGGGAACGAAATACTGTAGCGTATAATGCAATAGCAGGTTTGGCAGGATTTCAATAAACTCTCTGAACATACATGTAACGAACTTTTCCAATTGTAGTTTAGTGCGCCAAGGATGAAGTTTGATTTTAGGTATGTGGGAATTTTCGAAAATTTGTTGGTGATGGCATTTACGGATGCATACCTGAGCCAATGCATAGCATAATTTCAAAAGCTAGGCAGCTTGTGCCTACTCTGCTCGTCCTGAGAATGGCATCGCCAACAGCCGACGAACATATTTCTTTTCTATATTTCTATTCCTTTCTTGGCAGCATATTTTCAAATTCTCTCATTAAAGTGCCGGATGGCGGGTAGTCACTTTGTGTACTTTGCTCGTAAAAACCTTTTAATGTTTTACAAGAAAAAGAAGAAAAAGAAGCAGAGAAACCATTGCAGCAAGATTCGGGCTGAACGGTCGTTCGCTTGGCTTTTATTGATAAACATATAAATAAACCAATAAAATACAATGCAGTAAAATAAATAGAAAAATGCGATCGATTTGGGTTGGTGTTTAGGCAAACTTTCGTTAGGCAGCACTCTGCGCCGCATACAGTAAAGGCCTACAAAGTTACGATGTTCGCTAATAAAAATGTTTTACGATCCGAAGACGCTACATCAAGGACAAGCAAATAAATTAGTACTAAAATCAAGAACGCCGACGTGTCTGATGATTTGCTACATATGTTATCGTGACAAACGCACGAAGTTGGCCTCTGGCGCGAATGATAATGCTTATGGCTTGCTGTGATGCATCTAAATGGCATTTGATAAAAAACAAAGCTCGCACAACAATGAATTAAACATAAACATAAACAAGAGCAAAAACAAATGCAAAAACAGAACGCAACAACAAAAACAATGAAAGAGATTGGTTGTGCTTAAGCCGAAGATGCGATTACACATGCAACACACGTAGAATAGTGAAAAACTTTGCCGAGTTTTTACGACTTGTTGAATTACTCGCAATCTGCACATGCCTTTGCCTGTCGCTGCGGAGTTGCTTTCCTTGTCTGTTTTTGTATTTGTTCTTTGTTTGCTTTTTCTGTTTTACCATACACAAACTTAATAAAGGGAAATGCATTGAAAGCATAGGCAGACCTGCACAGCTGCACACTGCCACTGTGACTGCGACTGCGACTGTGACTGTGAATGTGAGTGCGAGTGCGACTGCAAGTGTCACTGTGGGCGTGAGTGAGAGTGAGAGCGTGCGAATGTTCGCGTTGCTGGTGACATAACTCGGTAAGCTGATAACATGCGACTTCGCATGCGTATGTGTGTGAGTAATGTGCGAACTCAAGTGTGGCTTCGTTTGTGTTGTTGTTGGCTTGTGTCGGTCGGTTCGTGTCGCTGTGCCATGCAATTAACCGCAAATAAAAAACAAAAAAAAAAAAAAGTATAGAACAAAAAAAGACAACTGTTGACACAGTGTCAATTGTCTGTCTGTTTATGCCGTTACTTTAAGCGAGTTTGCCAACATCTGTCGCATGCACACACACTCAACTCATACACATCTCCCACACACCATCCACATCCACACAGCTCCCACATATTCACTTCAGTTCGACATTGGATGAGTTAAGTGAATTTCTTCGCACGCTTTTCAGCTGCCACTTGCAATTTCAATTGTTTCCTCGTTAGTTGAGGCGAATGCGTAAATGGGTTTTACTCTTTAATTCGTTTCACGTGAGAAGTATAATTTTTAATTTGCTTTTTCGCCAGTTGTTGTTGCTTTTGTTGCTACTTAATGTTCAATTAATAATCCACATAAATTTCGTTCAGGAAAGGCCAATGCCATTTATACTGAATTTCAGTTTGTTTACGCGTTAAAAAACGCATTTAAACTCATGCTTTTGGTCTTAATTGATTAAAGTAATCTTCAAACAAATAATAAAACATTAAAATTCCGACGCTGTGGGTGTTACTTTTTTCCTTGCTCGTTGGCGCTGAGAATATGTTTCTAATAATAATCATATTTTGTTTTTGTTTATTTTGGCGATAGGAGCATTGATAGATTTAGCATTTAAGCATTTTGTATGAATTTATGCAGAAATGATAAGTCGGAGCAACAGTCGCTTTTTTCCTATTTGTGCTGCCACACCATGGCTACCCGAGAGAAAGTCCATTATTTACTCAAATATGTGTTAACGTATGTTGATTTTATTCAGGGAAATTGTATCAAATCCATTTGGTGCTGCTCTATTTAAAGCTGCTGCCATTAAAAGCATTTATTGCCTCATTTTCACGTATAAACCGAGTAATCATTTAATGAAACTTTGCACTGGAATTATAATTATTTGTGCAGAGGAGCACCGCATCTACATACATTATCCCGACTATTTCACCAGTCAGTCAGTTAAATTTTGTAAATTTTCCTTATATACATTCAAAACTAAAATTGTGAAATCCTATATTTAGTATTTTTTTTGGTAAAGACCTTGTAGAGAAGTTTATTTTCATATTTCATGTGAACGCAAATGCTTCGCAGCAAGTGTGCGAATGTCAGCAGAGAAAAGTGGCAGCTCAGAGAAAGCACAATTTCCGTTTTTTGTCATTTCAAGACAATAGAAAATTTTTTCCAATCATTTTCGCAGTGGCGCACGATTTGATTGCTAAATAAAATTCCTACAGAAAATCATAAACATACATGAACATAATGCCAAAAGCTTTGCAGGCTGTAAGTCGAATGGCTTATATGCCATCTGCAATAAAGAAGCCCAAATATCCTGGGCACAAAATCTTTTCATGACACAAAAACTCACGGAAATGTAAGTAGAATATTTAATGAATCGCAAACGAACCGAAAAGCAACGTTCGAGTATTTGTATTCAAAATGAAATCAGCAGAGAGAAAAAAAATTAATAATAATAATAATAATCTATATATATATATATATTTGTGTGCATACAAATATATTCCTTTATATAAAAATCCATAAAGGGGCGTATAGAAACATCGAGGAAAGTAAACTGTCAGATGTAGAAATTTTATGTAAAAATAAAAAAGAAAAAGGGATTAACGTATGTTCGCCTGATTGAGCCGGAGTAGCTGAACGCTAGGTGTAGGTGTCTGTTTTATTTGTGGGTGTGTGTGTGTGTGCGTGTGCATGTGTGAGTTTGTACGTGCGAAGAAAAGGCCGCATATGAAAATGGAAGTGCATTTTACAATGTTAGCAATTACCGTGGGCCAGCCACCGGCGCGTTGAGTTGCGGAGTTACTTATGCGCTCGTTTCTTTTATTAGGGATTCACTAAGAGCAGCAGCATCGGCAGGACAGGCTTCTTCCCTTTCACGCCTAGCATGCGCTTTTCCGCAGATGTTGCTTATATTGCTTGGCTATTTTGTGTTTCCATTAAGTTTCTTGCTCGACTGCCCAGCCACAGGCGATTTTGCGCTTCTACATTTTTGTTTGCTTTTGCGTTTTCTCTTTGGCCTTGCCTAGATGTTGCTGTTCTTTGTCCAGCAAATTAATGAACTTGTACAGTTTAAAGCATACGCCCTTACAAGTTTTTTCTTCTTGTCCTGCTGCTATGGAGTTCTGCGTCCTCCGATCACCGCTCTACGTTTTCAGTTTTTTTTTTTATAATTTTTTTGTGTCTTTTTTGCATGTGGTTTTCGCATTACGCATACGCCCCGGTGTAGCGTTTCTTTGTTCGCTCTGTGAAATGAAATACGTGCTACACGTGACAAATAAGCCTTTAATGGTTTCCTTCTAATTTTTTTATCTTTTTAACTGCCTCTTTCTGCATTCAGTCCGCAATGTTTTTGCTTTCGTATTCCTTGTTGAACAATTGCAGAATTTGTTCGTTGAAAAAAATTTGCATGTTCGTAAAAAAAAAAACAAGCACGAAGAAAAAAATAGAAATAAAAAAATAAAGGAACGCGAAATAAGAAACGAATAACGAATGTGCTTGCGGTACTGGGGGCTCCTTATTTAACGTTGCATGAGCCTACACATTCAGACACGCCCCTGCATGCACACATGTATCCTTTTCAAAGTGTGACAGTTTTAACAAGCAGCCACACATTCGATTGTTAAATTTTCATGAAAACTTTTGCTTTGCGAAAATTTCACAAAGCAAATAATAAAAAGAGAAACAAAAAAAAAAAAAACGAAAAGAGAAATAAATAAATGAATATATTGTACATGGCAACACAAGACTCTTCTGCTCAGTATGCTTTTGGAAATGCTTTAACTGTTTGTTAACTTGATATTTTTGTTATCTGCTTTTTAGTCTGCTTGATATTATATTTTTTCTAAACGGTTTTTTTCTTTTTTGTTTCTTTGAATCATTTTTCCTTACTTTTGAATTTTGCTTTTGGCACTTAGAAGATGTTTAACTTTTTTATCTTACCTGTTCTTGTGTAATCAAGCGAATATGAAAAGAATTTTCGGTAATGTAAAGTCTGCATTGTGCTTGTGTGTGACTGTGTGTCTCTGTGTGTGTGTGTGTGTGTGTGTGTGTGTGTGTGTGGAGTGTGTTTATACACAAGTGTGTATACACAGACGTGTGCTGAAATTACAAGCTAATGGCAAATGGGTTAAGGTGCACTTGAAGTAACCGACACTGAAGAACAAAAATTTCCAATTAAATTAGAGTTCGCAATCTTACAGCGCACTTCCGTTCCCCAGCCAAACTGAAAGCATACAATCTGATATATCTAATCAAGGCTAAGTAAAAAGAAAATTCTGGGAATTAGGAACGTGTCAGGTCGACTGGCCTTACAGCTTTGCCGTAACAAAATAAAACATTGAATTTGCTCAAACAAATCAAACAGTGCAGATTTTTCCCAGTTCATACCACGTTAGTGATAATTTAATAAATCTGAATTAATCCATTGAATGAATTGAAAGGCACCTCAAGTTATAAAAAAAGTTAAATCTTTTAAGTTTAGTTTTTAATTGGGAGCTCAACGAAATCGATTTAAATTAATTCATCTTAAACTGTAATAAAAATCCAGCACACACACACACACACATGCGTAAACAGGCGAAATTTTTTCACACTTCCTGCACGCTTAGGCTACAAAAATGAGGCTAATTCATATCAATGACATTATTTGAAGCTAGAGTCTGAAGCTTGCCGCATATGCTCCTGAACTAAAACGCAAATAAGACACCCAATACGAAAATATGTCACAGTCACTTTCTTTTATCAGCAATTTGCTCTACGCTTCAATGAGCTTTGTATAAAATGTTTTCACAACTGACTTCACTTGATCGCTGGTTGGCCGCATGTTGCGGGCCGCACGTTGGAAATGCGACTGGAGTGAGTGGAGCACATGTCTGTCTCCTCTGGGCGACCTGCGCCTTCCTTACCCGAGTGCGTTCATATGTGAGCAGATAGACCATATTCGCAATAATTCAATACCCTTGCACTTCAGAAAGGTTGTGTCTGACCTCAGTGGCGTGAAAAAATTTTAATAAAAAAAAAAAAAGTAGAAAGTCGTAATTTCAAATTGGATAAAGTTGTGATGAATGGCTATGCAAACAGCGTAAAGTAAGCGCGAGTTTCTTTTCAATCAAATGTTCTTTATTTTTTAATTCAAATAAATTAGCCTGTAATGCGTGCAGCTCCAAAAAACTTCCGCTCTTGTGGTAAATATGTGGTGAACTTTTCTTTAATGTCATGTGATGAATGCCAAATCGTTTAACTATCTTACATGTTGAGCTTCAAAATCAATACCCCTGGCAATTCGTCACAGGCTATTTTACGTATAATTAATTTAAGGTGATAAGCGGAATTTGAATGTGCTTGAGATGGCTCCAAAGTCTTAATGGCAGTTTAAGTGAACTTTTTAATGGGCTGGCGGGCTTAACGCCTTAACGCCATTTGTTAACTTTAACGACTTAGATTCCCGAAGTTTTTACGATAAATTGCTGTGGCGTGCAGCTTAACTCAAACGAAGCCGTTGAACATATTGTGGAAACGCTAATCCCAAAACGAATACTTCAAACGAGACAATTGCGTCTATTCATATGGAAATGTGTGTTCGGTTGACTTGTGTGTGCGTGAACGTGTGACACGGCAACGATTTGGTTGTGGTTTCCCCCCCCCCCCCATTCTGCTTATTTCGTAGCGGCACTTGCGAGTATAATGGAGTGTGACTAGACCAGCTTATGGTTGCCCTTGTGGCTGACTTTTTAGTCGAACAAAAAGTTATTGTTCATTTTTAACGTTAACCTTTTGTATTTGACAGCGCTTCGACACACATTATGGGTTTCGTTGGGTGAGAGAATCGCTGAATTTCGCATAAAATCAGTTTGATGTCACTTCTTTTCTTGTTTGTTAAACTTTACATTAGTTTCGTACGTGGGTATGCATTATTGGCCTTTTCTATTCCCTAAGTTGATACGTCAACATCTGAACTCAAATGAAAGTCATAAATTTTAAAAATTTACAAATAACTGTGGGACTTCCAATGAAATATTGCTTAACAAGTAAGCGTTTTGAATCGTGCCAAACAGTTTTAAATAAATTCTTTCATTTCTACTTTTGGCACTTCTCAAAATTTTTCTCTTAATCAAATATTTTCAATAAACCAAATAAAAAGAAAGCAGCAGATTAAAACCAAACAGATTGCCTATATAGGATAGAATCACGTGACCCAACAGAAAAAATGCCTTTAAGAAGGTCCTCAGCTAATCGCAAGCATATGCAAAGAGAGCAAGTTGAGCGAATGCGTGGTGGCACGCAGGTCTACAATGATCCACATATTGCGAAGCCAATGCCGTCATATTCAAAGGACTATGTCAACTATAGCGATAATAAATTTGTCAAATACTATATGGATAAGCCGCTGCAGGTGTACCTTGGTAATCAATTTAATACAGAACTCGCTGGTGATGCCAACGATATGAGATCTCAACAATCTGGTGCCATTCAGAATCCCATGCACCATCAGCCAAATATGGCAATGCACTCCAGACCAGTCGAGTCCGCTAAAACTAATCAGAGTCCCGGACTTCCGGCCAATATGATAAGTGCAAATAATCCATGTAGTGCTACGGGTAATCTAATCCTCAATCGCCAAACGCTTAATGAGGAGCTGAGCAAGATGCCGCATTTGTACCATATATACAATCCAAACCGTTTATTGAGTCGATATTACTGTAAGGAGAGGGATGGACCAAATAGAATTGCACCGGCACCGGGCTTGGGCTTTTTAAGTAAACCATTTCGCAGCTCACTAAAGCCAAAACGAACGAGGTCTGTGAAGCGAAAGCGAAGTATACCCATATGCATTCCGCCGAATGCTTATGGAAACAATAACAGTTGTATTACTCACATGCTACTCTTGAATGGCGATCGACTTAGGGAAGAGTTGCGTACTCGACCAATTTATAAAGAGACGCTTGATCCATATGAGGTCGTGCCATTGGCTGACTACGATAAGTTGTATCAGAAATTGGTAGGTTGTTTCGATGTGGTACCCAATAAGCCGTCGTTATTAAATATATATTGTAGGTGTTGTCAAAAGCGAAAAGACGACGAGGATGTTAAAGTGGGAACCGGAACTGATGAAAGAGTGAGAGATTTGATCAATACAACCCCAGATAAAACATATGATATTGGAGATGCTAAAAGACATAGTGATATTAGAGATGATAAAGGCAAAGGTAGACATGAGGAAGAGATAAGTGGCAATGGTGAAAGTAGAAAAAATAGTAAACGCCGAAGCACCGAAAGTGGAGGAAAAAAGGAGAAGGAGCGTAAGAAAAGCGAAAAGGAAATGGTAACAAAAGAAAAAGGAAAAGCGGACAAAGAAGCAGAAGATGGGAAAGAAACGAAGGAAAAAGGCGAAAATGAAATTGATGAAAAGCTTAAGAAAGGAAAAAAAGACAAAGGTGAACATGAAAAGAAAGAAGTTGAAAACAATGAAAAAGAAACGAAAGACAAAGAAACAAAAGACATAGACGCGAAAGATAAAGAGTTAAAAGACAAAGATGCGAAAGATAAAGAATCGAAAGACAAAGACACGAAAGACAAAGATTCGAAACACAGAGAATCTAAACAGAGAGAATCTAAACAGAGAGAATCTAAAAATAAAGAATTAAAAGACAAAGAATTAAAAGAAAAAGAATTAAAAGACAAAGAATTAAAAGATAAAGAGACGAAAGGCAAAGAAAAGGAAATGAAAGAAAAAGAAATGCGAGAGAAAGAAATGCGAGAAAGGGAAATGCGACAAAAAGAAATGAAAGAAAAAGAAAGAGAGAAATATTCCCGACCACCAATGCCAGAATCCAAAGATAAAAAATTACAGGAGAAAAATAAGGAAAAAATTAATGAGCCAAATCTGAAGTACCCCATAACAGATGAAGGCATTCTGGAAGTGATACCCCCAGCATTAAGTGACGACGATAAAGAGGAGGTACAATGCGAAGAGGAAACTGAAGGCGAAGGGGAAGGCGAAGGCGAAGGAGCGTATGGGACTGAGTTGCCTTCGGAAATATTACAAACAGATAAGGGAATGAAAAAGCCGGATATGAAGAAACCCGCGAAAAAGTCAAAAAAGACAAAAGTAAGTGTATCCCAACCAGAAGTTGACTGCCCCTGTCCCATATGCAATTCTATGAAAAAAGTTAAGTTCGAGGAGACACCATCTTGGATGCAGCAAATGATATCTGATCACGAAAGACATGATCTAATGAAATATTATCGCCGCATGAATTGTAGAGCCTACGTGGAAAAACAAAATAAGCAACGCTGTGTGCCACAGCATAAAGTTGATCCCATCAAATTCTCCGACGACTTCTGCAGTCTGCCAGTTATTACCGACGCTGCAGATTGCCAATTTTATCTGGACTTGCTCAAAGCTTTGCTGAGTAGCGACGCAAAACAAGGAACGAAGAAACAATCTGAAGAACAAAACTGCTTTGAATTCGATCTTAATCTGCTTAAGGGAGTGTGATAGCTTTAATGTTGCGCCTGTTTGGTTAATCTAAATGTTGTAATGGTTTTATATTTGCAATTCTTTCAAAATATTTGGTTAATAGATTTTAAACTTAGCCACATATACTATGCCTTTTCTATTTTTTTTGATTTTCTTAAATCGATTCAATAGCAGAACGGAAGGAGGGGGCATATTGCACACCTGTAGTGTCACTTCCATTACTTACATCATGGCAGGTGATAGTAGTTCATCGTTGATGATTTAATTGCACAAAAGAAATTTCATTTGATTTGAAAGGCAAAGAGATGTCAGAATCAGAAATCAAATGTCTAAATTTGAAGTGTCTGTACATGTAAATAGAGTCTGCATAGTGACATGATAGTTGATAATCACTTTCACATATGCTGGCGCGTTTAGAGCAATTTGTTTATTTGTGCGCACTCAAGGTCGCGAACTTTTTGTAGATCGGCTATTGTGTCATGTCTGAGCATTTCAGCTTATCTCAAATGCTGCCTTTCAAAAGACATACATGAATGCATATTGTGGAATTGCTAATGCCAAAGCAGCGAGAATTTCAAAAGAACACAGATGTGACGACTATTCACATGGAAATGCGTTCGCCGACTTGTGTGCGTGCGTGATCCGTATCAGGTCTGTGCCGAGTGCGGTTGTGTGTTGTGCTTCATTTGTTATTTCTCTCTGGTTTTATTGCAATAGGCGCGAGCACAATGAAGTGTGACTAGATCAGCCAATGGCTGCCATTGTGGCCGACGTTCGGTAGACTTTGTGTTTGCGTCGAAGCGCTGCTCAGGTAAGTGAGAAAACATTGCTCAATTTCGCATTATGCTGCCTTTGTGAAATTGATTAGTTAATCTACACAGTAAATAATTGAGCAAATTTATAAATAATTGTATTGATAGTAACTTAACTGCTTAATGGGCTTTGCGATTAGGCTTATTAGTGGGCAACAGTTTCCGGTGCGTTTTTGTTAATTATTCAAAAGCAACATGAAAGGGAAAACAAAGTAGGGATAATTTTTGAAATATTTCAAAGGAAAAGTTTTGCGCTTCCGTTGCGAGCAGCTTAGAACTTTTAATTATCGCAAAAGCTTCTTTGCCCCCTGCATGTACGCGATTAGTGGATAAGCAGCTCGGCTAAGCCACGTACCACGTACACACGTCTATGGGTCTTTTTCTTGTTTAATGTGCGTGTAAGAAATTAATTAAATTGCACAATTTTCTCGAGAGTGCACACTCAACTGAAGTGGATTGCATAGTGAGAGTATCTGCACTCTAGCGGACGACCGAAGCTGTTCCCATTGAAATGACAATGGCGCACGGCAAGAGGTTCACCATGCGAATGGCTGCCGCACACACTGACACACTGGTACAGTGGTACAGTGATACACTGATGCAGTGACATTGCGACAGACCGACAGAGTGGCATGCGCTGTAATTTCGTTTTAATCGCGATATTTACTTGGCGGGTGCATATGCAAATACCTGCACTGGAGCGAGCAAGTACGTGCTGAGCGAACACCGGAGAACATCTGTTTGCAGAGCAGTGCCGAGTGCTAATGTTAACGTTAAGTATGGGTGGGGGAAGGGGGCTCAGCGCTGAGCTGCTGCTGTGCATGCTGCTTGGCGCCTAAGCAGCGATCTGTGGGCTGCTGAGTACGGTTCAGTGCAGTTCATGGTGTATACGAAATGAAGTTTGTTCAATGATTAACAAAAGAGTACCACTGAGGGTGAGTGGGGATGCTGAGTGAAAAGTTTGAACTGCTGCTGGCAAGCATTGCGTCATTTATCTTGTTGATGAACTTTTGTGAAGGTTTATGCAGCTTCTTAATTAATTCAAATCCAATTTTCGCGTCATTTGTTGGCTTACGGAAGTTTTCTTGTCAGGATTAAATAGGCTAGCTATAGTTTCTGAGGGAAACGCCAAGGAAAAGTGCACGTCGATTTTCGAACACATCACAGCGTATATATAAATTCCCTTAGCGGCATAATCATATGCGAATCATATGCGAGCAGGCAACGAACAAATGAACGGTCACCTTAACAAAACGAAGGCAGCGGCGCAGTATCTGTGCGATATAATCAGATCTTCATTATTATGCGCTGCGCTACAATAGCAACTCGTGTTGTCTGCCACATGCTGCCCGGAGGAGTCCAGCTGTGTGCGGTTCGAGGAATGTTCGTTCATTGGCTGGCGGCCAGTCGGTGGCGTCTGGTTAACCTTTCCGTTGACATTTCCTATCAGATTCGCATTTGTCTGCCCTTTCATGCTCGGCCTGCGGCTTCAGTGTTTAGCTTCTTCTGGCTGGCCTTGTTAGCTCGGCTCGTTCGAGGCTTGTGTGCTGTTATCGCAATTGTGGTCATTGTGTGTCTTTATGCCAATTAAAATTAAGTCAAAGCAAAAGGTCTTCGGGTATCTACGACTGTGACTGCGGCTCTGACTCTGACTGAGACTGTGCGCAGCGCAGTTTATCATTTTTGTATTGAATATTAAATGCACTGAATTGGCAACGACTGTTCCGTTCTTTGTCGTTTCGATTTCTTAGTTTGCAAATGCCTACAAAGCCATAATTAGGCCAGTACAATTAAGTAGAAACTATTTTATGTATGGTATGTATCAATATACAAGTAAGCATGTGTATATATGCCAAGCATGGGCTAGGCTAAGCGGTAGCTTTGAACAGTGTGTCAAGTGTAATAGTACTCAATTTAATAATTAAACACACTCCCAATACATTTACATAGTGAAGTAGTTTATATCCTCTATTTAAATAATTTTTTTTCGCTCATAAGACAGCCCTCAGGGATCGCTTTAAGGAACTTGGAATACGTACAAGAATATTTGCAGTTCAATTTGCCACACTGTGGCTGTGTGCGGTTTGCCGTCCAAAGGCCAATAAAAGGGGAAACGATTGTACTGCTGAACTGAACCGAACTGAACTGAACCGAACGTACAACATGTTGCACGATAAAACTTAAAGTCCAAGCGGACAAATGTGGCATGTGGCATGTGGCAACGAGTGTGGCATGGCATGTTGAAAGCAGGCAGGCGTGCACACACTACATTCGCAAGTCGCTGACCACGGCAGAGGTGGCGGGCGCTTGGGCAGGGAGGCCAGTGCTGCTGTATTGCGGCCATAAGAGATTATTGTGGAATTATTATCAAATCTTTATGCTCACAAGCGAAGACATGCTATAAAAAACGAAGAAGTGCCAGCAAGAAATGGAATGACAGTGGATTATTGCCGTTGATAAGCTTAGATACACAACACGCTACACAAGAAAACCGAACAGAACTGAACCGAACAGAACAGAACTGAATAGTAGAAAGAAGCATGCGTGCAGCAGCAGCAGCAGAAGTATTTCTCGCTTGATGCACCAAAGAGTTACTAAATTAAAGTTCAAAAGAAAAACGAAATCAGAGCAAAAAAGAAGGAAAATGCAAAAGGAAAAGGAAAAGGAAAACGATAAACAATGATTGCAATAAAAGCAGAAATTTGTAAGCATCGATAAAATGCAAGGCATAAGACAGACAAACGCAGACAAAGACCGGACAGACGGACAAATACGCGTCGTGTGTACACATTACTGAAGCCAGTATAAATCAAAATGTTAGATAAAGCAACATTTTATAAAATGTGCAGATACCCGTTGTGTCGTTATCTGTTACCGCACGTAGAAGCCACACGCCGCAGAGGGAGGCACGCGAGCGCAGGCCAACGGCAGACGTGCCCGACCAGATGCCAACTGTGGATACTCGCTCTGTCGCTGTGGATGCGCAAATGTGCCACAATTGATAGAAGATTTGCTGTTGTTTTCTTAAAGCAGAACATGACTTTGTACAAGTTTTATTTAAAGTCGTGACGTCATATTGAGAAGTCGCACAGACTTAGACAAGACAGTCGGCCAATCGACTGACAGTCAGACAGTCCGACAGTTAGACAGACAGACAGTCACTCGCTCATAATTAAAAACAAACAATATGACAAAAAGAAGGAACACAAACAAGGCTAAATAAAAATGTAACTCATTAAAAAGGTAAATTTGCATTTTTGTGAGTTGCCTTTTACACTTTTTTTCTCTTGGGTTTGTTTTCTTGTTTTTTTTTTGTTGTCATTGTTTCGTTTTTGTTTGTTATGCCGCTAATCTGCACGAGAAACGCTTTATCTTTTCTTTTTTTGTTTTCGTTGCTTTCGTGTTAAAATTTGATAGGAGCAGCGAAAGCCTTTCGCGTTGCGTCTTAATTACGAACAATTTGGCAACAACATAAACACTCGGCATAAAGTATTAGCAGGAAATAAAAGAAAATACTTAATTTTTCAATAAAGAAGATTAGCGAGATGCGTAAGAAAAAATGTGAAAGGCGCAAAGCCAAGCCAAGTCAAGCCGAACCGTCGCTTACTGGCCTTCTTTGCTTGTCTCTTCTGTTTGCGACATTGAATAGCCTTTGGCTGTCAGTGTATGTTTGTTGTTGTTGTTGTTGTTGTTGTTCTACTGTCTTCGGTAACCAGCAACAGCCGCTTCGCAGCAGAAGCCAACGCAGCAGCCAAAGCCGCAGCAGACTTGTAATGAAATATATTTTGCAGAAAAAACTTGCCAGAGGCGCAATGAAAAGTTAAAAGTAAAAATATGTTGGCTGCAAACGGTTGAATCTTATTCTTATTTTAAAAAAGCTGCTTTTGTTTTCAATATTCCATTGAATTTTTAGGGTTATTTTATGCGCAAACAACAGCAGCAGCCACAGCAACAGCAACAGCATGAGTTAGCTTCTTTTTATCTTTAGCATATTCAAAGCGCGAGTGCAAATCGGCTCGGCTTTTGCTGGCTGGAAGGCGAAGTACGCACTTTGAGCTTTTGTTCTTAGTTGGCTTTGAATAAAATTTATTTATTACGCTATTAAATAAATTAATGGCAACATTTTGCTTCTGGTGTAAAGTTTGCTCTTTTCATGTACATATATATATATATATATATATATATATATGTAATACATATTTATATAGAAATATGTATATACATTTGTTTATTTTATTTATTTTTATTTTTGTTATACTCATACCAATATAGAGACAGTAATGGCATGAAATGAATAATAAGGTATCATTGCAAATGTCGATTCATAACCTTCATATAAAAGTATCTGTATGCATGTACACACACACACATACACACTGTGTACTGTATCGTTATATTAATGCACGAGTACAGCCAAGCGACAGATGGCAAACCCTTCAAAATACCGATGCTCTGATGTTTGGAGTGATATATTGCGACACGGATGCGAATATTTTAAAAAGCGTATGCAAATTGAAACACGTAAAAAAGGATGCAAATATTGGAAAAGACTAACAAATGCAAAAAAAAAAACCCAAGAAAAAAACACACAAGAAAAGCAATAAAGAATGCGAACATGCGTATGTCAAAAGTCTTCATATGCTTCACGCAACGCAAACCGATATGCGAGTATCTGCGACGAAATCAAAGTTGTCCGTAGCAAGTTGACGATTTGACAGTTTACTGATGACGTTAAATATATTACGTATGATTAGAGAATGTTCGGTAATTTCATACGTAATCAACCTGTCCCAAATGGAATTTTCTTTCTGATTTTAGTATCGGGTTTTATGACCAGCTTACACAGATTTTACGAACATTCTTATATATACTATATATATATTTTTTTGTTTTTTTTTTTTTTTTTTTTTTGCTATGCATTGCTGATTGTTGACTTGAAGCAAACATTTCTTAGTTAGCGAAATGAAACTAAAATTTTTTTCGACTTGGTAAGTTTTGTGCATCAACATCACATTGTGAATGTTTGCTAATGGCTGCTGAAGGCATTCATTTATATTTAATTTAGTTGCGAACTAGAAAAGTCACGTCAATCTTCATTGCAAAGCACAAATGGAGAAAGAACAAATACTTCAATTATGTATTGTCCGATACATTGACTGATTGGCAACATGTTGCGCAAGGAAGTTGTCTTCTTGATTGAGAAACAATTGGAGGCCAATTAAACTGGCTGGCGATTACTGACACGAAGACACGAGTTCCAGCTGCGTGAGTATGCGGCGATGGCCTTCGATAGCCACAGAAGTTCCGTCAGAAGGCGTCATATCGATGCCGATTTTACCCGCTATCCACACGGCGGCCTGCCCCAAAGGAAGACAACACGACAGTGTCCCTACATTCACCGCCGGCACTGCCGACATATTTGACATCAATGGAAAAGTAACAGAACCATATAAATGCAGTAGGGTCATGGTTTGCAGAGCTTCAAACGAAAAGTTTTACTATCTTATCAGAAACTTTTAATTTAAAATTACTTTTCGGTTTTTACTGATTGTTACTTCCTTAAAGAAGTTTCTTTGATATGTCCCGCAGCACGATGCAGGCACACGCAATCAATCGTGCATTGGAATTCCAATTAGAGCGGCAAGGCGTATGCGATTTTCGAGTGCTTCAGTGGTTGGCTGCTTGGCTGGTTGGGTGAATGGGTATTTGATTTAAAGTGTTGCGGCCATTCGGTGCCGGCGCATGCTGTGGGCCAAACTAAGCCAACTAACTAAGCGGTTTATCGACAGCTTCACTTGCCCAGTTGAAGGACACTTGCCCAGTTGAAGCCAAAGCAAACAGACAGCTCGAGTTACTCTATATGCAAACTTTACTGTATGAGCACATATGTATGTGTGTGTGTGTATGTATGTATGTAGATATGTGCTTATAAAAAGGGCAAATATTTTTACTTGATTAGATGCCGCTGATATTTTTGTCTTGTACAAGTATTTGCCAGAAGATGCACGTTTAACGACGTCGATGTTTGATTTGAATAATATATTCTCATGCGGGTGCTCGCTCGCTCGTTCGCTCGCTTGCTGGGTCTGTCTAAGCTGAATGATAGAACAAATAAACAATAACAAGTGAAACAAAACTGAACAAAATAAACAGACTG
>JBAMBQ010003583.1:0-213618 GCA_037044495.1 Stegana nigrithorax
TGCCACAAATTATGCACACCAAAAGTTAATTATAAATTCTCCTAAAAATGCCAACAAACCGAGCGATTGACCCAAAAAGAGCCAACACCAAACCCAATGCAGATCTGCCATGCTGAGCTCCTTCTTCGGTTCTGTTCTTGTAATATCCTTTAAGGACATTTGGCCCAAGTGTACCAATTCATAGAACGAATGTCTCACCCAATAATTATATAAGCCCGATTCGTGCGTTTTCATTATGAATCTGTCCATTGGAAATCGGAAAATGGAATTCCCCTTAAAAGGTATAGACGCAGGAGAGAAGTTCGTAATCGTTAATTTTTCTGCAATTCTGTAAATTTTATGCGTGAAGAATTTTTGTTGCTCTTGGACCAGTGACCAACGTATAGATACACTTGTATATGTGTACGATGTGTTGAAGGCGTTGCGCAACTCTTGAAATTTCTTCCCCGGCAAAATTCGAACTTTCGCCGGATTACCTGAAAAATAATAGTCTCCCCGAAATATTTTCAAAACTGGGACTTGGTTTTCAGCGAATAGCATTGTTAATCCTGCTCTTTTAATGTCTTGGAAGTCATTCAATTCCGGCTCACTGGGAGGCTTCGTCAGCAATGTCTTTAGGTTGGCCGAGTACAGGGAGTTCACAACGAGTCCCAGTAGAAAAATTGTCAGATATAATTGCTTTAGGGATGTCGTCTGTTTTTTGATTTCGGAAAATGATTGTCCCATAATGCCTGGCAGAACTTTGTCACTGATAAAAATATCCAAATAAGTCGAAGTGTGGCATTTATTCACCCTTTCAATGATGGCATGCAGTAAGCTGAAGATGAAATAGAGGCCGCACAGCAGAAGAATCAAAGAGGGTGTTAAAATCATTAAATACACCTCCGCAATGGGTACCCGCCTTGCAGTTGGCACTATTATGTACCATTTGGTCAACTCGCATGTGTAGGACCACTGCAGATGACTGGTGTTGCTGTCTGGGTAGTACAAGGCAATGGCCATGTCTGCAGTTCCATTCCTGATGAGATCGAAACTCTTTCTTAAATCGACCGCTTTTTCTGACTGTTTGGGATTTATATACTCTAGAGTGACGTTGTATAATTGAGCAAAAAGTTGGCATAGTTTTGTTAGATAGCCGCCATAGAGCTTCTTGCCATTCTTGGGGTCAGTGTGGATGATCACTACTGGATCCATTTGAAACGTTAACGTCTTTAGTGTAATGCCCGCAAAGTTTCTCCAGTGCCGTACAAAATACGAACGAGTCGTATTCGTCCAAAATCTTTCGAAATGATAACTTGGAAACGGTATCAGGCGGTAATAATCATAGTGTGGCAACTCCTCTGGAGTCTGCAAGTTCGACAGCATAAAAATTGCATTGATAATATCGTGTTTTTTTGCAAAATCCAACAGGTCTACCGTTACTGATATTTCGCTATCTATGCTGGCATTTATCAGAAAAACGATTCGTTCTTGCCGCAAATGATGCAGATATTTGGCGAATGCAGTCAGTAGCTCCTCATCAAAGTCATCCTGCAAACAGACCAATGCAAAAATGTTCTCATTTACGATTTCCTTTATATAAAAGGTTTCAGCCTCGTTCAGTCGCAGCACAGTCGTTGTAAGGCCGAGATCCGTGTCTAACTGTGGGCATCTGTGTTGCCGTCTGTACACTAACAGTAAAGTGTCGAATTTTCGCTCCTTGTAAATATTGACCAGCACTTCCCGTAACTCATTTGTTAAGTGGTTTGTTTCTTGTGTAAGCGTGAAACTATTTACTTTCCACAGGATTCCACACAGCAGCGGTAAAGGTATGATCGGCTTCATTGTTGCTGGAATACTAAAACGGAATCATGCTGCTTTATGGTTGCTACTAGTTTTGATAAATGAACGTGCACCAAGCTAATATACATTCAAATTGATTTGCATTAGGTGAACTATAATTAAAAATAAAAGCCCCTTATTGACAAAGTTGGCATTTATTTAGTTTTGTAAATTTTTATTTCTTATTTTTATACCCTGTACCAAAAAATAGTAAAGGGTATATTACAGTTGTGCAAATGAATGTAAGAAGCAGAAAGTGTGGAGGCAGACCCCACAAAGTATATACATTCTTGATCAGCATCGAAATTCGAGTCGATGTAGCCATATCCGTCTGTCTGTATGAACAAATATATCTTCGAAACAGTTAGACCTAGAACCACCAAATTTAGCACGAGGACACCATGGGCATAACGGGATTATTTCTTTCTTTCGATAATTATCCTATAATATATAGCTGCCATAGAAATGATCGATCAAAAACCATTTTTACTAACAAAAACCTTATGTTTTTCAAGGTAAAGCTACCGAGTTTCGGATTTAGTAGTTCTCGATAATTTCTAATCATATTTCTCAATATGTGCATATCGGTTTCCTATATCATTGAGCTGCCTCAGGAATGATCGGCTGATAAACCACATTTAGTGAGAAAAATTTTTTGTTTATAGAGATATCGTTACCACATTTTGGAGCTGATAATTTGAGATAATATTTACTTATACACCTGAATATGATAAATATCGGTTAACTATAATACAAAATATTAAACCAAAATTAGTATTCAATTATTCATTGGGTACAGGGTACTCTATAGTCGGGTACGCCCGGTTACGCCCGACTATAGGCTTTGCCATTCTAGTTTCTTTTATGCTTTTTTTTTAAGAAAACATCGTGTCTCGTTAAAAAAAAAAATAATTATTGAGACTTAAAACCTACAATGGTGCCAACTAATATAAAAGCAACAATCAAAAACCAATGCATGTCTGTAGGTATATACATAGATAAATGTGAATAAGTAAATTTGTTCATATAAGCCAATAAATAATATGAGACATTTGTACTGTTGCTCAGTTAATCAGTTTTACCTATGATTATCTAGCTGCATTATGTATCACAACGTTTTCCTAACTGATTTAAAATTACAAGATGCGTTGCTTTGGAGTACTAAACAATGAATAAAATAAGTGTCCTATAAAAAAAAGAACGTCCAAAAAAACAAGCGAAATAACTTTTTTTTTCGTATTTGGTGTTTTAAGGCGAAAGCTAAAAAAATAAACATGTAACCCAAAAACAAGTAAAGATTCATGACCCTATAGAATTGAAACAAAAAAAAAATAAAAGACACAGGTTAACTTTAAAGGAATTTTTTGGCATTTAACTACGTTTATTTTAGAAGTAAATCAATTATTTATTGGTTTTCACAAATATATGTACTATATGATATAATATTGTATATGCCACAAATTAAGTTCACCAAAATTTCATTAGAATTTCCACTACAAATGCCAACAAACCGAGCGATTGGCCCAAAAAGAGCCAACACCAAACCCAATGCAGATCTGCCATGCTGAGCTCCTTCTTTGGTTCTGTTCTTGTAATATCCTTTAAGGACATTTGGCCCAAGTGTACCAATTCATAGAACGAATGGCTTACCCAATAATTGTATAAGCCCGATTCGTGCGTTTGCAATATGAGTCTGTTCATTGGATATCGGTAAACGGAATTCACCTTAAAAGGTATTGACACAGGAGAGAAGTTCGTAATTGTTAATTTTTTAGCAAGTCCGAAAATCTTATGCGTGAAGTATTTTTGTTGCTCTTGGACCAGTGACCAATGCATAGATCCACTTGAATATGTGTATGAGGTGTTCAAGGCGCTGCGCAACTCTCGAAATTTCTTCCCCGACAGAATTCGAACTTTCGCCGGATTACCTGAAAAATAATAGTCTCCCCGAAATATTTTCAATATTGGGACTTCGTTTTCAGCGAATAGCATTGTTAATCCTGCTCTCTTAATGTCTTTTAAGTCATTCAATTCCGGCTCACTGGGAGGCTTCGTCAGCAATGTCTTTAGGTTGGCCGAGTACAGGGAGTTCACAACGAGTCCCAGTAGAAAAATTGTCAGATATAATTGCTTTAGGGATGTCGTCTGTTTTTTGATTTCGGAAAATGATTGTCCCATAATGCCTGGCAGAACTTTGTCACTGATAAAAATATCCAAATAAGTCGAAGTGCGGCATTTATTCACCCTTTCAATGATGGCATGCAGTAAGCTGAAGATGAAATAGAGGCCGCACAGCAGAAGAATCAAAGAGGGTGTTAAAATCATTAAATACACCTCCGCAATGGGTACCCGCCTTGCAGTTGGCACTATTATGTACCATTTGGTCAACTCGCATGGATTAGACCACTGCAAGAGACTGTTGTTTCGGTCAGAGAAGGACATGATAACGGCCATGTCTACAGTTCCATTCTCCATGAGCCCGAGACTTTTTTTTACATCAAAAGGATTTTTTGCCTGGTTTGGATTTATATACTCTAGAGTGACGTTGTAGAATTGCGCGAAGAGTTGGCATAGTTTTGTTAGATAGCCGCCATAGAGCTTCTTGCCATTCTTGGGGTCAGTGTGGATGATCACTACTGGATCCATTTGAAACGTTAACGTCTTTAGTGTAATGCCCGCAAAGTTTCTCCAGTGCCGTACAAAATACGAACGAGTCGTATTCGTCCAAAATCTTTCGAAATGATAACTTGGAAACGGTATCAGGCGGTAATAATCATAGTGTGGCAACTCCTCTGGAGTCTGCAAGTTCGACAGCATAAAAATTGCATTGATAATATCGTGTTTTTTTGCAAAATCCAACAGGTCTACCGTTACTGATATTTCGCTATCTATGCTGGCATTTATCAGAAAAACGATTCGTTCTTGCCGCAAATGATGCAGATATTTGGCGAATGCAGTCAGTAGCTCCTCATCAAAGTCATCCTGCAAACAGACCAATGCAAAAATGTTCTCATTTACGATTTCCTTTAAATAAAAGGTTTCAGCCTCGTTCAGTCGCAGCACAGTCGTTGTAAGGCCGAGATCCGTGTCTAACTGTGGGCATCTGTGTTGCCGTCTGTACACTAACAGTAAAGTGTCGAATTTTCGCTCCTTGTAAATATTGACCAGCACTTCCCGTAACTCATTTGTTAAGTGGTTTGTTTCTTGTGTAAGCGTGAAACTATTTACTTTCCACAGGATTCCACACAGCAGCGGTAAAGGTATGCACGGCTTCATTGTTGCAGGAATACTAAAACGGAATCATGCTGCTTTATGGCTGCTACTGGTTTTGATAAATGAACGTGCACCAAGCTAATATACACTTCAAATTGATTTGCATTAAGTGAACTATAATTAAAAATAAAAGCCCCTTATTGACACAGTTGACTTTTATTTAGTTTTGTATTTTTTTTATTTTTTTCCATTTTGCTTTTTGTTTTAGAAAACATCGTGCCTCGTTAAAAAAAAAATTTTTATCGTGAGGTAAAACCTACATTGGTACCAACTAATATATGTTAAAAGGAAACAAGAAAAACCTAAACATACTTTTCGCTTATAACGAACCCGGTTATAACGAACTTTTGGATACAACGAACCATTTCGCCTGAAAAACATGTTTATTTTTCGGTTATAAAGAACCAAAATGTGACGCTATGAATAAAAATTATACTTTTTTGCGATGGCAACGAAGAACCAATTCCCGTCACAACTTCCCTGGATGATACTTTTCTTGAGTCACACGACACTCCTCAACAAATTCTTGACCACTTGGTTCAAGTGGAAAAGTAGATAAAGGAGGCTCATATTAGTAAACAATCTAAAATAATTGATTTTTTAAAACTAAATTTTTTAAATTAAAATATCCCAAATTTCGTTCAATAAATAATCAATATCGTTAACACTTGCTATATAACTTGTTTTGTTCGAGTTTTCGTTTCTAACGAACTTCGGTTATAACGATCCAATTTACCCGATCCCTTGAAGTACGTTATAAGTTAAAAGTAAATAATAAAATAAAAGTACCATATGGGAATAAATAAATTTGTTTCATATAAGCCAAGAAATTATTTGGGACTTTTATACTGTTGCTCAGTTAAGCAGCTTTACATCTGATGTAAAGTCACAAGAAGCGTCGCTTCGGAATATTAATAAAATTGATAAAATAAGTGTACTATAAAAAAAGAATGCCTCAAAAAACCCAACTGAAATAATTTTTTTTTTCAACATTGAACACAAAGTGAAACAAAGATTCATGACTCTACACAATTGAAACAAATAAATAAACATTAGGAAATTTTTTTTGGCATCTAACTACGTTCATTTAAGAAGGACGTCAATTATTTATTGGTTCTCCCAAATATATGTATTCTATAACATAATATTGTGCATGTCACAAATTAAATTCACCAAAATTTCATTAGGACTTCCACTACAAATGCCAACAAACCGAGCGTATGGCCCAGGAACAGCCAACACCAAACCCAATGCAGATCCGCCATGCTGAGAATCTCATTTGCTTCTATCATTGTCACATCCTTTAAGGTCATTTGGCCCAAGTGTACCAATTCATAGAACGAATGGCTTACCCAATAATTGTATAAGCCCGATTCGTGCATTTTCAATATGAGTCTGTCCATTGGATATCGGTAAACGGAATTCTCCTTAAAAGGTATTGACACTGGAGCGAAGTTCGTAATCGTTAATTTCTTTGCAAGTCCGTAAATCTTATGCGTGAAGTATTTTTGTTGTTCTTGGACCATCGACCAATGCTGAGATTCACTTGAATATGTGTATGAGGTGTTAAAGCCGTTGCGCAACTCATGAAATTTCTTCACCGGCAGAATCCGAACTTTTGCCGGATTACGTGAAAAGTAATTGTCTCCTCGTAATATTTTTAAGACAGGGACTTCAGTATCAGCGAATAGCATTGTTAATCCTGCTCTTTTAATGTCTTGGAAGTCATTCAATTCCGCCTCTCTGGGAGGCTTCGTCAGCAATGTCTTTAGGTTGGCCGAGTATAGGGAGTTCATAACGAGTCCCAGTAGAAAAATTAACAGATACAATTGCTTTAGAGATGCCGACTGCTTTTTGATTTCGGAAAATGACTGTCCCATAATGCCTGGCAGCACTTTGTCACTGATGAAAATATCCAAGTATGTCAAAGTGCGGCAATTATTCAACCTTTCAATAATAGCATGCAGTAAGCTGAAGACGAAATAGAGGCTGCACAACAATAGTATCAAAGAAGGTCTAAATATCACTAAATATACTTGAGCTATGGGCATCTGCCTAGATTTTGGCACCATTATGTACCAACCGGACAACTCGCATGGGTAGGACCACTGCAAGTGACTGATGTTGCGGGCAACGAAGTACAAAGCAATGGTCATGTCCGCAGTTCCATTCTGCATTAGCCCGAAACTCTTTCTGAAATCGTGAGTTTTTTCTGTTTGGTTGGGATTTATATACTCTAGGGTGACGTTGTAGAGTTGCGCGAAGAGTTGGCAAATTTTTGTTATATAGCCACCATAGAGTTCGGTGCCAGTCTTGAGATCTCTGTGGATGATCACAATTGGTTCCATTGGAAATGTTAACGATTTTATTGGCACGCCTGCGAAGTTGTTCCAATGCCGTGCAAAATATAAACGAGTCATGTTCGTCCAAAATCTTTGCACTCGATATTTTGGAAACGGTAACAGACGATAATAATCGTAGTGTGGCAACTCTGCTGGAGTCTGCATGTTCGACAGCATAAAAATTGCATTGATAATATCGTGTTTTTTTGCAAAATCCAACAGCTCTACCGTTACAGATATTTCGCTATCTATGTTGGTGTTTATCAGAAAAACGATTCGTTCTTGCCGCAAATGATGCAGATATTTGGCGAATGCAGTCAGTAGCTCCTCATCAAAGTCATCCTGTAAACAGACCAATGCAAAAATGTTCTCATTTACGTTTTGCTTTAAATAAAAATCTTCAGCTTCATTCAGTCGCAGCACAGGCGTTGTAAGGCCGAGATCTGTGTCCACCTGTGGGCATCTGTGTTGTCGTCTATACACTAACAGTAATGTCTGGAACTGTCGCTCCTTGTAAATATTGACCAGCACTTGCCGTAATTCATTTGCTAAGTAGTCTGCCTCCTGCTTAATTGTGAAACTATTCACTTCCCATAGTATACCACACAGCAGCGGCAATGGTATGCACGGCTTCATTGTTGCAGCAAAACTAAAACGGAATCATGTTGCTTTATGGCTACTATTACTTTTGCTAAATGTATTTACTCCCGGCTAATTTACACTTCAAATGCATTTGCATTAAGTGAACTATAATTAAAAATAAAAGCCCACAGACCCCGTTGAGTGACATATTAAATTTTTAAATAGCGTGTTTCATTAAAAAAAAAAATTATTTTTGTGTGGCAACTAACAAAACAAAAAAATAAAATAAAATCAATTATAAAATATCCCACAGCCGAGCACGCGGTGATTTTGTCATTTAAGAAAAAGTCGTTTATCTATCAGTAAAGGGAGAAAACGCGACGACCGTCGGTGTCCAGTTATGGGAATGCAGCAGTTCGTTTTAGAAGATGATTTATGAATACAGTATGTAAACAGTATGTAAAATGTATTTAAACAATAAAAATCAAATAAATTGTCGCATATGTCTAAACGAAATAGTTTTAGCATATTGGAAGTGTGGCTTAGTTATAAAGCTTTGTTTATTATTTAGCTGTGTAATGTGCTAAAACGTTTGCCCAACATTTTTAAAGCCACAAGATGCGTTGCTTTGCCACATTAAATATTGAGTAAAGTAAATGTACTATAAAAAAAGAATGACCAATAAAACACAACCGAAATGAAATTATTTTTTTAATAATTGACGTTATAGGGCAAAAGCTAAAAAAAAAGAAACATGTAACACAAAAACAAATAAAGATTCATGACCTTACACAAGTGAATAAGAAATGCCAGTTACGGTACACTGAAATAAATGTTGTTTGCGCAGCCTTTACTTTTGATTAACAACAACACAATGGACAATAATTGTCTTTGTTACTGCTGCTGTTGCTGTCTTGGCTGCTGCTGGCTGACTCCAAGGCAGCAGGTTTCTGTTCAATTCTGTTGAGTGTTTCCTGTGCATTGTTTGTTTATTAACTTATTTCCGGTCGTTTTTCTTATTTGTGCCTTTGTACTTTTGGAACTCTGTTTGTGCGCTCCTCTTCCTGCAGCCAAATTGTGAATGTGTGTGTGTTATTGTGATTTTTGTTATTTCTGTTACAGATTCTTGACATGAATCACACGGAGTTGGCCTTGGGCCTAACGGCCAGCAACTCCTTGGAGCCGGCGTTTGTCGGCGGGGGCGTTGGCAGCGGCACATCTGTTGATTCGATGGATTACCTGGACGCAAGCACACACCTCGACAATCTCACAGCGCACAATGTAACGGGTCGAAACGACACTGGGCCGCCCAGCTTGGATCCGGTGCTGATTGAGCGCTTCACACGCAACCGCAGCATCGATAGTCCCTGGTATTACATACTGATTGCCATGTACAGCGTGCTCATCGTCTTCGGCGCCCTGGGGAATGTCCTCGTGGTCGTGGCCGTTGTGCGGAAGCCCATTATGCGCACAGCAAGGAATCTCTTCATATTGAACTTGGCAATTTCTGGTAAGTGAATATTCCCGCAAAAAGTTGTTTCATCTTCTGTACTGTGTTGTTTCGCTTCTATCATGCTCTGCATGCTTTTAATGGTTTGCCTTTTGCTCCCTGCAGATCTGCTGTTGTGTTTGGTCACAATGCCGCTGACTCTGATGGAAATCTTATCAAAATTCTGGCCATTCGGCTCCTGCGCCGTGCTCTGCAAAATGATTGCCATGCTGCAGGCGTTAAGCATCTTCGTATCGACAATTTCCATCACGGCAATTGCATTCGACAGATACCAGGTGAGCATTATTTATGTACATACACATATCAAATAGCCTCGCGGCTTGTTTTACACAGTAGAGGAACATGCTTTGACGATGCGTGCACCTGCAGCGAAAAGACTCCTTCTGTAAAACCCGTTACTAGGTTTGTTTAAAAATTTTAACGAGCTTTTTAGTAAGCATAACTCATTTAACGTTTTATTGCCAGCTTAGCTGACACTCAAATATACAATGAAATTAAAACTTGTTTTGTTTGTTGGTGGGTTGAATATAACACAACGGATATTTATGGCAAAATAGCAAAACAATTAGGCAATTGATTGCATTATGCGTCGCTTAAAGGCAAGCAAAGTTTACCTGAGTTTTGTTGCGGTTTCCGGTAAATTGGAAATTTATTGCCACTTGCTGGCAGATAAAGCCATTATTGGCTAATTGAAAACGTATTACACGGATGCTTTATGCCATTTAGCGCTTAGCTATGCTGCTAATTAACTTTGCTGAATGCTTTGCAATGGATTAGCTGCTATGTATTAAAGCAGCGCACAGAAACGGAGATGCAGAGAGCCAGAGAGAGAGAGAGAGAGATAGAGGGAAAGAGAGGGAGACAGGGATAAAATATAAGTGGGAGTGAATTAGTAACGAAGCGATTATGTGCAAATGCATCTCTTGGGATTTGACCTGCGTGTCCAAAAATGCTCCGATAATTGCCAATATCCAATTAGCAGTCAGGGTTAGGCAAACAAGTTGCATAACTGTTGTTTATAAATGGCAGAGCAGCAAAAATTGTGTACTCTACGCAGGAGTCTCCTGCTCGCCTGCCTGTGCGTACACTGTGAGTACATACAGTTTCAAAGTAAGTGCTCGTCTACCTGCGTATATGTCCTTAGGCAACGTTTACCTTACTGAACTATTTAATTAAGCATGAATGTGTGTGAGAGAGAGCGCATGTGTGTGTGTGTATATGTATCTGTATATATAAGGTAACAACTTTGCCTGCTGCTGTTTGCTTTATTCAATAATCAATTGCCAACAGCATTTGGTTCAGATTTCACCTCTTATGGTTTTTTTTCCATTTGATTACTTTATTTTATATTTATTTAAGCTACATTAAATTTGTGTTGTCCCTAAAACGTAACACAAACATTAAGGACACGTATGCATAGTTCAGTGCATTACTTATATTGACGATTATTGACTGTTTATTCTTGTATCCGGTTTCAATTTAAGTTATTTTTAATTAAAACAGAATTGTGTTCAATTGTTTTTGTTTTTGTGTTTTTAGGTGATCGTGTATCCGACACGTGACAGTCTTCAGTTTGTGGGCGCCGTCTCCATATTGATTGGCATCTGGCTGCTGGCGCTGCTGCTCGCGTCGCCGATGTTCATCTTCAAGCGACTGATACACGCAGACATTCCACTCGTGCTGCAAGCGCTGGGCATACATGGCGTCTCCTTTTGCATTGAGGATTGGCCGCTGAATCACGGACGCTTCTACTATTCGATCTTCTCGCTGTGTGTGCAGTACCTGCTGCCCATATTGATCGTGTCGGGCGCGTACTTTGGCATCTACAATAAGCTAAAGAATCGCATAACCGTCGTCACCGTGCAGGCCTCATCGCAGCGCAAGGCCGAGCGTGGGCGTCGCATGAAGCGCACGAATTGCCTTTTGATAAGCATTGCCATCATCTTTGGCGTGTCCTGGCTGCCGCTGAACTTCTTTAATTTGTATGCGGACGTGAAACGCTCAGCGGTCACGCAAGGCATGCTTGTCACATATGCCATCTGCCATATGATTGGCATGAGCTCGGCGTGCTCCAATCCGCTGCTCTATGGATGGCTCAATGATAATTTCCGTAAAGAATTTCAAGAATTACTATGCCGTTATAAAGAACCCACTAATGTTGCTCTTAATGGTCACACGACAGGCAGCGGCTTGCAAACGCGCCGTCGCCGCAAGCACGCCGACATATCCAAAGGCGACCTTAAGCTGCTCGGCAGTCTCGGCGCTGAAAGCGGTGCGGCCACCGGCGTGCCAGGCGTCTGCGACGGCAACGGCGTTGGCATTGGCACCGGAGCTGGCCAAAATATCGAGAACAACATCTATGGCCTGCGCAGTGCCATTACGGAATCAGTGGCACTCACCGAGAATCCCATGCCCACTGAGGTCACAACGCTGATGTCGCGGTAAATTTCGTTACCTTTCGTTACGTTTCGTTTCGTTCTATTTTTCACTATACTCGTACTACACTTAGAGTATTCAATTCCATTAGGCTAAGGTGTTACTTTTATACGTATGTGTGAGTATGTGTATGTAATAACTGTTGAACGAGTTTAAAGCGCAACTCTGTCACGCATGTCCGGTAACTCAGGCAATTGCTTCTGCAAATGAGCCATTCATGAGTATGCACAAGCATTTTCATATTCACCACAAATTGCACAACTGACTTCGACAGGCAACTTATGCAAAATCGCAACTGGCTTTGCTCGCTGTCCTCTGTCGGCATTCGACTTTGACATTGACATTAACTTGTAAATGGCAGTTTTGCTTTTGCTTCATTGCATTCTTTGCATGTAGAAATCAGCACATCAATATACATCACCCACGCAAAGCGTGTGTGTTGACTACAGCCTACGCTGCCTACGCTGCGTATGCGCAACATTTTCTTAGATACAATGACGCCTACGAAAGCCTTATGAAAAGACTAGCCGTCGAAATACATTTTCATTTCTTTTATTCTTTGTTTGTTTGGAATTTTACTTGAAAACTTATTGATTCACTGTTGTTAGCACATTTACGGTTGTATTCTCAAATAAGTACAGGTGGACATAAGTTATTGGTTTCAGAGTTAAGTAAATTTAGGCAAATGACTGGCGGATCATAGGGTTTTGCATGCGTTTCCAATAGGGTGACCACAAGAGTAAACTAAATTTGTTAATGGGACCAGCAACTGTTTATGTATTGCAGGCAAAAAAACTCTATCGGAATGAAAGCATTAAAGTTAACAAGAGAACTATTTTAGAATTCGTAGTATAACTTCTAGAATACCGCTGTCAGTAGTTGACTTTTCATAAAGAAACCAAATCCTGAATAGACATGTTATTTTGGCATAAAAAAGTAGAATAATTTTTCAAAAAAAAAAAAAATTCTATTTATAAGATATTATTTGAGAATGCAATCAAAAACTAAAGCAAAAATTAGTTCATTAAAATAAATTTCAATTTGCACAGTTGTGAAATCATTCTGTAATTTGCTGCATGAACGTTTCCTATGTATGTTACGTATACGTAGATGTATTAACTATCAACATTCCGTTACAATAAACGATTTTCATTCAATTTTCTTTTCCTCCCCTTCATACTGTAGGCCACAGTCTAGCTGAACTTGGGTGTAAGCCTGCGATGCGAAAAACCAGGCAATAATAAAATACAACTAAAATAAAAATCCAAAAATAGATAACTAAAAGCAAAAACCCAAACAAAACAAAAGCCAAATACCAAACGAAAATAAAAATCAATTTTTTATTTTGCTTAGTTGCGTGCAATATTCTCACAAATCTAGCATGTAAATAAATACTTTAGTAAATATAGTATATAGAGAGTACGTAGAGGAATGAAAAGTGGAGTAAGCCCAGCTTAGCCACATTCCGAATTTAAGTGAGTCTTATGTGAAATTGCCAACAATGGCATTGGGCAGATTCGGTGGATTCGATTGGATTGGATTCGATTTCGGTTTCGGTTTTAATTTAAGCAACGACGCACAAACTAGTCATGTAAATACCAAACATACATACATGCATATATTTTATATACATAACAAATTAATTGATAACATTAAATTAAGTGCAAACTCTGTCATTATTAAATATTGTATGTAAGTTCATTAGATTTTTATGTCTGTATGTTACACATCGCAATTTAATTGAATGAGCCCATCAATTAAATGTTCGAGCATTTCATACATTAACCTACAAGCGCCCAAAACATGGCCAGCAGTTCCTAAAACAAAGTGCATACATGAATACATATGTATTTCATTCATGCTAAAAATTGTTACATTCTTTAACTGTTACTTTTTTAGTTGAAACTAACCCTAGGTAAACGCAAGTGCTGACTTGTGTTCCAATGGATTATTTAAATGATGTTGAGTGTCTGTCTAACGCAGCGCCGTCTAAACGAGAGCTAATGCATTGCATACATATATGTATATAATATATAGTTTATATATAGAATATGAAATGCAAAAACGCTGGAAGCGGTTCCACTTGTTTATGCACTCCTGAGTGTATGTGTGTGTGTGTATGTTACATTTAGTGCATATGTTAATTTAACTGTGCAACATAAATTATTTATTTGTATTCATATGTTATAAAATCACTCTGCTGACAAGTATTTTTATTTAAGCAAAGTAAAATTAAAATTAATTCGTTGATTATGCCAGACAACAAAAAAATAAAAAAAAAAAACCTTAAACAAAAAACAAAAACAAGATTCAAAATTAATAAATTGTTTTTCTTTCATGAGCATAACTGCATTTTCTTTTGAACGGAGATACCGCGTAAGTAATATACCCAAACGTCTGAGCAAGACGCTTTTCCAACATTTTTAGATATTTTCCAACATTTGCCGACGCTTTACCCAAGCAAACAAATTCATTATGCATGTTTTCCCAGGGGCAAACCGCATAAAACATTTAAATTAAGAGCAACAGGCGCGTATGCAAATGAAAGAGGAACACTTCAACGCAACCAACTGCATAACCTTGAGCAAGTGAAATGTGTGTGGCGCCACACGCCAGCAAGGAGCAAACATCTTAAGGACGAACCACCTGCGTTGGCATTTGTTATTCCGCCTTGCTCAACTTTGCCAGCGAAATGTAATTATAACGGCGTACATGTGTCTGTCTATCTGTCTGTCTGACTGACTGACTGACTGACAGCTTGGCAATATTTACAGTTACCAAACAGAACCGTCCATTCGCCCCACACCCACGCACACACGCACACATGACTCTGCAGGATTCACTTTGAGTGCTGAGTTTACACAATTTTCAGCGAATGAATGTTAATTGGAACAAATAATACGAACATTTCATGACTTACTGCGGATGCTTGCAAATTTATTAATATATTCTAGTTTTATGCATGACCTCGCGAATTTAATTATTTGCAAAACATTCTACAACCTGCAAAATGATGATGAAAATGTGATGACTGTGTTGCTGTTTCTGATCCCTCCGCTCTGCGCTATAACTAATTTAAATAGAAACCGAGTTACAGAATCAAATTGCAAATGTCAATCCATTGATCCAACGAAATCCAAAGTGTTCCGATTGCATAGCACTGCGCTGAGTGCTTGTGTAATGCAATGAAAAATATATTTTGGCCTTGGCGCATAAATCGCATAAGTCGCATCAGTCGCATGCCTGAAGCTGTTCTGGTGACCTGAATATTAAATGTGTAACACACTTTCCGGCTTAAATTTAGACTGCGAGTTAGCAGGGCCGTTTCCGCTGCTGCTCTGGCATGTAAAAGGTTTTCAATAAGTAACTACTTTTGATCTCATTTGGCTTTCAGCCTTACGGCGCCGTGCTTATAAATTATGCAAAGGAATTCCACGTAAAGTTGCGAATGCATTTTTCCCCTTCAGTGCTCAATGAATGCCTTACGCTAATATTCATTTAAGCATGCAAAAACCAAAAAGCATAAAAAAAAAAATTACGTGCAAAATGAAGAAGAAGAGGCAGCAGCAGCAGAAAAAGAATGTGTTCATCGATGTAATAAACGCGAATTATGTCAGTGAAATAACTCTCTTAAGGCAATTTACGACACAGTCAGTTAATACATATAAACGTGTGTGCTCGCACGCACCGAGTCAAGGACGCAGCATGTAGGACGAAGGACGCGTGCTTTATTTCATGTGCAAATGAATAAATACACACGTACGCACAACATATGTATAACAATTTCATGTATGGCAGCCGGCAAAGGAAGCACTGCAGAGACTGCAGTTCAACTACAGTTCAACTGACGCAAACAGCTATGCTACAGTAAAGCAACTGTACAGGCGCAGCGGAAATCCCAGGGAATCCATTTAACAAATCATGGTCATGCCTTGTTAACCCGCTGCCAAAATGGCAGCAGCTATAAGCTAACCGAGCTCGATGTTTGTGTGTGCACAGCAGTGCATGGAGGCAATTCCATATACACACACACACACTCCGCGCACACACACACACTCACTTGCCAAGCTCGTGCTTTGTTTCCTTGAACAGAAGCAGAGCCAACATTTTGCGATTTAAGCAATAAACACATGTCAAGCTCCCGCTGAGCGTCGGATGAATGTTCTTTATTATTTTATAACCGAGCGACGTGTGTTTCGTTCATTTTCGTGTTCGTGTTCGTGTACGTGTTCGTGTTCGTGTTTGTGTTTGTATTTGTGATTATCTTTCGCTTTACATGTTTATTAAATTGTTGCTTGGTCTTTTTACAACTGCTCGAGCAGGAAAGCGTGAAAAGTTAATTTTTATTATTTTTGAGTTGAATGTCACTTGCAATGCACGCCGCGCCAGGACGACACCCCTGGCAATTGCTCAGCTTAAGCTGTGAGCTCAATGTGAGATTCATGTACATGCCTTACTTTTGCCTTCCTTACTCATTTCCCACTATTTATATAATATGTATATATAAAATGGCTGACTGCCATGTTTTGCAATTTATAAAAGAGATTCAAAATGAACCGAAACTGGAATCCCTCAAAGTTAAAAGCAAATAAATGCGCAGTCAAGGCAATTTATGCTTAGACACTCAATGTATTGTGCTGTTTGACAATTGTAACTCTGCGCGGTTACTTTTCGAATTGTTGTAAATATTTTTACTGCACTGTCATGGCAATTTAGACAGTTTACACAATTTGATAATCATAATCATCAGCTGCTGATTATGGGCCGCGCTCAAGTCACTCAAAATGTTATTACATGTTGCCAGCTAAATTATACGCTGAGAGACAGCCGGATGACAGTGCCTGTCAAAGTCAAAGGAATATGCAATCCTCTTGGCTGGCCAATGTACTCATGTTGAGTTCACAATTTAGCTTTGCCAGGCCACAACAAGGAAATACGTGATGTGGGCACAGCGATTAGTGTAATGAAATCTGCGGCGAGAGTTTGAAGAAACTAAACAACAAATTGATTTATAATGGACAGTTTTATTTTTGGGGCGCCTTTGAAAAGCTGATGTATCAGTTGGGAAATTCCTTTTGAGATGATTTGACAACTCAAGCCTTCAAATGACGTGATCTGTCATACAAAAGCATAAAACAAACCAACCGAGAAAAAGACGTAAAAAATGATAACCTGCATTAAAGTGAAGCCGCAATACCCTACACAGACATAAAAACTAGATTCGCGCAGGGCACATCCCATTGCACAAGAAGAATGAGCAGAAGCCTTGTTATGATGTGCGTTGATATTTTTTTTCATCATTTGCAGCTGCAGCCACAGTTGCTGTGCAGGGTATCTAAGCAGTGCGACAGAAGGCAGTGCAAATGACAGAGAAAAGATATGCCCAGCAAAGTAACAAAAAATAAGACAATGTGCCTTCAGTGTGCGTTGGTGCGTTTTTGGATTGGTGAGCGTGTGGGCGTGAGGTGGGTGGGTTGGTCGTATGGCAGAGTGTTCCATTAGTGGCGGTCGTGTTTGGTTTGTTTTGTGTGCGTGCATTGTTTTTTTGAACGCGTGACGTCCATTCCGGCAACAACAACACACCGACACACACAACACACACAGCACTCACAAAACACTCGACTGCAGACACTTGATGAATCTGTTAGATTATTCGTGGGCATGTTATATGAAAGCGTAAATTGCGTCGACCTTTCTGCTCACTTGATTACATATTTCACACGGGTTTACGACTTGCACGGAAAAAACTTCAACTCAAAAAATTAATTAAAATTTTTCACGCAGCCAAATTGTAATGACCAAAGCCAGCTTCAGCTCGCCTCCGGCCAAGACAGCAAACAAATCTTTTGAGAACTTTATTAACGAGAGAGCAGTTGGCATCTGGCGCTTTGACTTTTCTTCGCCTTTTCAACGCCCCTTCTTCACTGCTCAGCGCCTTTCATGCTTTGCTCATTGTTTATGTTTGTTTTTGTTGAGTTTTGATTTTTGCGTTTGTTTTCGCTTTGGTTTCTGCTTGGCGGGTGCTCGCAGACGCTCGCAGGTAGGTTGGCACGGTACGCGATCTCTGCGCCGCTTCATGTGACAAGTGTGAAAGTCATTAATTTATTCACTCATTCATTTATTTGCCGTTGCGTTTGCTGACTTTGTTGTACTCTTTATTTGACTTTCGGACGCGACTTTTGCCGTTTTGTACATTGCTCAACAGTCACTACGTTGAAAAAGTGCGCCAACACTTGCCTGAGTGGGTTGCAGCTACGCCGCAGTCATTAAAGTATTTTCGTATAAATAATTAAAGAAAATCTGTTCATCAGTTGTTGGCTCATCGTCAGCATTGTTTGCTGCTCTTTTTGATTTTTAAGCTTTAGTTTCTACTTAACTTTAATTTTCCAGACATGTCAGGCTTCAAAGTAATATTTTTTCATCTGCAACGCTTGCCTTTAAAATTCAAGGCAGCAAAGTCGTGACATAATTTATGTCTCAGCCATACTGAGCATAACACATAAATGTGAATTGAGAAATCTATTATCACACCTGCATATTTTAACTGCACAGCATTGCAGTCAGCGTCATTTTGTTATGACAAACATAAATAGTTTTTATTTTCAATTTGAACTTCTCTTGAGGCTTTATGCATATTGCATTGTAATGAAATTTAAATTTTCTTTTGACGTGCATGCTAAAGCCAAACTAAAGTGTGACAGTGACCTTTTCTATGAAAAGAAGAAGCCATCAATGAAAATCGTTTTTCAAAACTAACAAATAAATGCCACTTTTAAATGTTTTCAACACATTTATACAAAATATGTTATATTTATCAAAACTTATGCAATCAAAAAAAAACAAAAAAAAAGACTGTTAAATAATCACATAACCATTAATTCTTAATACTCGCATCATCGACTCGTCTGCGCAAAAATAAAAACCCATAAGCTCATGTTGTTGTTGTTGTTTTTGTTTTCAATGAAAACGAAATGCGGGCTCTGAGCCAAACTTGGCAACACGCGATTTGCCGGAACAGCGTTGAGAGCGTGTGTATAAAATTAGCATATTGATGAGTAAAAGTGAAATTGAAATAGCTAAAAACACCAAAAAAAAGAAAAGACAAATATGCACACACACACAGCGCAAATATTGACAAAGCAGCCATGTAAAAGTAAACAAAGAATCAAAGTCTGACAACACACGATTTAAAGTGAAGTGAGATGAGATGCGTTGAGTTGTGTGTAGCTGATTCACAGCGACGAAGTCAGCTTAGCTGAGCTAAAAAGCATTTGACCAAGTGATGCGTGGTGAGGTGTGTTGAGATGAGATGTGCTGCGCTGAGTTGAGATGAGATGTGCTAATGCGTTTGATTTCTTTTTTTGTATAAGTTGTGCGCGTGTACTTCATCTAAAGCAATTGGACATACGCACTCACCTGTAAATCAATTCAATGCATTCAAAAGCGAACATGAACTGCTGAATGCCATTGCATGGACAGACTGGGCACACATCGCAATTGTTCAATGGATGAGGACGAGAAAGAAAGTAATTGCTTTTAATAATTAAGAAAACAAATGAAATTAAAAAATGAACAACAGGCATTCGGCGAAGATGAATGAGTCGAGTTATTGTCTACGCAGTCGAATACTTTCGATAGGCTGGGCACGCATATTGTCTGTGGACATGTCACGGGCAGAAGGGTGGCCGGTTGACAGTCGCTAAATGACTTCGTAGAAACGTTTTGCGCCACAGACGAGTGACTGCACACTTTCACAAGCAAAAAAACACACAAAAACAACAACAAATAAATAAAAGTTGCCAATAAATTAATATATAATCTGTAGTATATGTATATTAAATTGACTTTTTTTTTCTTTTTGTTTAAAGAGGACTCCAATGTATTTCACATACAATAAGCGGTTTAGTCTCATATTTTTTTGCGTTATTTGTTCTTGTTTATGGGCTTGCGTTTTTTTTTTTGTTGAGTTATAATATTTTTATTATGGTTTTCGTTTCAGATTGCTTTTTGCCTGCCTTGTTGCTGTCCGCAGTGGGCAGTTTATTGCGTCCATTGTGTGTGCATTGTTTTTTTGATTGTCAACTGTGCACGATTGAATGACGGTTATCATTGATTTCCAGTTGTTGACTTTTTGGTTTGCGGTCAGCGCAAATACTCAACGCAAACTATTTTCAGATATTAATACCCGTACCCATACCCGTACATGCGCAATTCAACTCATCGACTCATGTTGGCTGATTGTCATTTTTCGTTTCATTTCGTTACATTTGTTTTTGTTTGGTCGCGATCCATTTACTTAGCTTAGTTTGGTTTGCTTTGCTTTGCTTTGGTTTCTGCGCTTGTCTCTCTAAAAGTCTTTAGATTTATTGTGGTCTGTTGTTATAACTTTTGTCATGTCTGCTTGAACATTATTACCGCAGCCACATGCAGTGTGGCACCATGGGCGCAGTCAATGGGTTCTATTGAACTTGCCAGCACCTTTGGTGCGATGCTTTGCCTAATGGCCACAGTACGTGCTTTGTGGTTATTGTTACTCGTTAACTTGGCTTTCTTGTTACTTCTGTGCCAATAACCTGAATATAAACTTTTGTGCACGCGCAGACTCTGGCTAAATAAGAATCAAATATTATTTATTGCACCTGACATGGTCTCAGAAACTTTTGTATACAATAAATCTGTTACTCAAATCATTGCTTGTCAATTTCAAATATATTTATATTTAAATATGCCTCAAAGTGTTGCAGAACATTTCTATTTATATTTTGTTTTTTTTTTTTTTTTTTTTTTTTAAATAACGAAAAGTTCTTTTTAATAAAGAGTGACAGCGTGTAAATAAGTAAGTCGAATCTCACAACCTAAAAATAAATTTGCATGTTTTTAATAGTAAAAATGTTCTGCGAACCTTTACGATTTTTTTTTTTTATTTTTGTGTTTTACAAAATGGTATCTTTTTTCAACTTTGGAGATTGCAGCCGCGGGCGTAAGGGTTTTTATCAAGTCTTTTCCAATAAAAATACGTTAAAAGCAAACAGCTACAGCAAATTTTTTCACAATTTCCTTCACCTTGGGAAATGGCCAAGGGACCATTTCGAATATGCTTTACTTCACAGGGATGACACTTAGTTGAATGTAAATAAAAACAAACACAAGTACGAAATACTTAAACGGCATCTCTGGCTTGCCGAAAAAATGTCGATAAGTGCCAGTGCATATTTAGAAGGGCCAATCGAGGTAAGTTAAGAGACGAAAAAAATTCTTAAAATTCTGCAGTTGAATTAAGCAAATACTTTTCAAATGCCAATAAAAACTCAGCAATGCGGGCTAATTCCAATGATGCTTAAGTGAAGTAATGTAAAAGCAAAAAATAATTGTAATAATCATTAGCAGAATGGCCAAGCAGCAGCGATCTTACCGCCGCTTGGGTCGGCTCTTTCTGGCAGTTTTTGCCATTTCACCAAATGCTCGGTGGAGTCTACAAGTGAACGTTCCACATGCCCAGTTCGCAGCAGCGCAGTTGTGCATTATTAATGCGGGAAACAAATCACAGTCCGAACACGAAATCAATTCAATTAATTCATGTTACCGGTGGACACTTTCTTGTGCAAAGACAAAGCGGAAAGGCAGGAAAAAACAAAAAACACGACAAAATAAACAAAAAGACAGGCATGTGAATTTAATTACTGCGTGATGCTAGCAATAAAAGGCTCAACCGGTTTTTTCCAGCGACTGCGTATCAGATCAATGCCAAAGCAAACATTATTTCACATTTCTTCACTTCGCTCCGCTCTCTTTCTCTCTTTGCTATGTTAGCTGCCTTTCTCCTTCGTCGCTCTGGCAAGGAAGTGAAACTTTGTTTGCCGAATGAGAGCAGCTGCAACACTTTTCATCAACTACGCACAGCAGCACACATGCCACATAAATTACAAGCCTCAGCGGCATACACATTCAGTTGAGGAAACCGAGCAGCACATTGCCATCAAAATGAAATGTCACAGACACAAACGCCCGGTGACAACCTACAGATAAACTCGGTGAGCTATGTCCAATGTGCCCATGACCATGACAATTAGGCGAATTCATCCGAGCATAAAAACAGTCCACGCACACATGCAACGTCTGCTGCCCCGATGATAACAATAATAATAAAAAAAATCCCATAGTCAGGTTAACTTTCTACACACCTTGTGCGGCTGGCATGTGCCCAACAGCAAACGAATAGCAACTTTGCGACTGCCTCTCGAACCCTGTAACATATTTCGTTCTGCCCGATTACGCATAAATTTGAATACGCAGTTTAGCACAGGCCAAGTCTCCACACAACTAAGAGAGCATATATTGTATAATATAAGAGCGTAGCGCATTGCAAGCTGCATAGCCAAACAGAAAGTTGACCCAATGCAGCTGACAATTACAAATGACGGTCTTTACTCTTCCATGCCAAAGCGCAGTTAAATGCCTCAAAATGTTGCTCGATGAATAGTCATTAAATTTTGTCAAAGCCAGCCAACTGCGGCGGCGTTGCCAATTTCACAAATGCGCCCAAACAACTCAAACACGGTACATGTGCAGCGCACGAACAACAAAGTCAGCACAAGTTGCAATTTAATTTTTTAATTGCACACAATAAATAATTAAATAAAAAAATAAAATACATAAACATTAAAAAGTGTCTAAATTACAAATTGCTGCCTAACTTGTGCTGAGTAACGTTTAGCAAAATTTCAAAAGCTCATCGCATTATCAGCCAACATCACGCAACGTGGCTGCCAGCCGTGGCGTTAAATCGTCAACACAGTTATGGCAAGTCGTCGCTGCCTTTTTGATATCGATATAAGCAAAGTTTGCAATTTTTTTGCAATAAAGTGCAATAGATTTGCATTAAATAAATTGCAGGGATCATAAAATATTCATGCCAAAATGAAATATGCAAATATTCGCGGCATAGACTAATCATGGAAAACGAAGTGTTATTCAACTGTGCAAATTGAATCGAAAGTGACTGCAACTCAGCAGCAACGTCGGCAGCTCGACACTTTGCTAACTTTTTCCTAGAACTATAAGCCAAGCTAAAAGCATACAAACGCCAACAGACACGAAATACGAGTAATAAAGGAAACGAAAGACAGCAGAATAAAAAAAATATGGCAGCCAGTTGCAAATGGCCGCAACACTACGAAGAAACTGCTTCAATGTGTAATCAATGCTGCTGTCATACGCAACCTACACAACTTAGCCAACTTAGTCAAACTATGCAGTGGCACAGTGTGCAAACGCAAGCTCAAAGTCCGCCATTGAAAAGCTAAAGAGTTGCAAAGATGCACAGTCAGATATGCCTGCGTTTCACTGACTTTTTTTTCCATAGCATCTCATGTTGCTCTGTGGCACGTGCGAGCGTTCATCGGTTATTCCAAGAAACTGCGAGACACTTTGTTGCAAGGCACTGAGCCACGACATCGAACTGTTGCACTGATGTCTCAGTTGATTGCGCCTCACCTGCAGCACGGCGGGCACTTAACATCTGCTTTCAATATTTGCTTGCCAATGCACTCCGTGCAATGCAAATGCTTAAACTTGTGTCAACAGCATTCTTATCTACGGAGATGCTTTAATGTTGGCTATGCTAGAAGTTGAATCAAATGTTTGCAGTGTGTCTTATCTTGTTTGGCATGTGCAGACATGCAGCAGCGTCACATAATGAAGTCGACGTTGTCGCTGTGTATGCCTTACACGTCTTATGAATATCACAGCAAAGGGGCTATAAATAAATTACGCAGCCCTAAACAATATTTGCATTGTAGAGTGGGAGAGGAGATCTAAACACTTAATACATTGAACACACGCACACACAGTGGCAACCAAAACTGCATGCATAATTTGAAAAATAACGAATCTATATATACAACTTTACTTTGCTGCTACAGCCATGAAAGCAGAATTTAAAATCAGAATTTGTTAAAATCTTTTTAAGTCGCTCAGTGAAGGCCTTGAAAATATGCTAAGCCAAAACAAAGCATCGTGAGGGTGGCAAATTGCAAATAAGTCACAACATTTGCCTTGTTAACATTAACGAAGCCAAGCGAAATTAGTTTTAGGTTTTGTTGTTTGCTCTTTCTTTTTCCTTAGCACCCACTTACAGCATTTCGTTAACGGTTAATTTTCCGCAAACCAACTTTGCACAAAAGAGAAACTTTGAACGTGGAAAACCGTCGCACAAGACTTCATCAAGTCCACTTTGTTCACTTTGGCGCACTTTGTCACTTCGTTTTCAACGTCAATGTCATGCGGCATAACGTCAACTGCTCCAAGACACAATCAGCGCAAAAGCAGAAAATTACTAAGAAAACAAAACACCAACACAATAACAGAAAACTAGTAAACAAAACATATGAACACCAGAAAACTTTTCGCAAAGAGCACACAAAAAAAGAAGAAGAGAACTCGCTCTTAAGGCCAACTACGCATACTCTACACTAGCCACTCACGTATGCGCTTACGTTACGACAAAGCCAAAGCCAAAGCCACAGCCGACGGCAGCTGGCTCTGGCTGCAGCCAACGTTAAAATCGTTAAGTCAGGTTTTTCGCTCAAGCCGATCACGTCTCGAAGACCCAGTGACGTGCTGCTGGCTTTCGCCGTCGCGAAGAGTGCAGCAGTTCGAAAACTTGTCTGCTCAGCGTCGGATGTCGGCAACGGAAACCAAAAGTCGAGGAAATTGCTTCTGGGTGTGAATAACTTTAAGTAATTTGACGATCGGAACGAAATAAAGTCGAGTTGTCTTAAATTGGTTTAATTTTGGTTGCGTTCGTGTTCGCCAGTTTCGCTGTTAAAGTTCAAATCTGCTGAATGAGCTTAAACACGGCAGTCGATAGTCGACAAGTGGGTACGTGACTTCGTCACTATTGCCAATTCGATTAATTTTCCGTTTGTAGTAAAAATACTCGGTTACCGTAATCCAAATCGAATTCGCGCAAAAGTAAAGTTGAATGAAATTATTATTATTAAAATAAATATTAAAATATTGTAATCCAGCGAGCGAATTAATATAAATCCGTGAGTGTTCATAAGTTCGTTTGCGTGCGTGCTTGACCGACTTTCCGCTTTTTTTGTCTGTCTGTCTGTCTGCCGTTCTGCCTTGCTGTAGATTCGACCGCTTGTAAAACTTGCAACTGCAACCGAAGCACCCATCGACACGACACGAATGTGAGGCAGCCACGTTAAATGCACATAAAGTTGTTAAAACAACGAAAATAACATTAAAAACAAATACTTAAAAAAACCACATGAATATAAAAATACCAACAACCACAACGACAACAACAATAAAAGCAATAAGACCAATGCCAAAATCAACAATTTAAACAAGAGTTGCAATTCGACAAGTGGTTTGACCAGGTTTCGCCAGATAAAGAGAGTGAAAGGAGCATGAAACGAAAGTGACCAACAATCGCAGCAGCAGCAGCAGCCACAGCAACGAAAAAAACTCAAAAAAAAAACATATGTTGTTCGTATTTTTTTATCAATTTAGTTTAAACATTAATTTCAAAAAGTCAACAGCATCATAAAGAAAACAGTTTAACTAAAAAAAAAAAAGCTTTATATGTTAATATTTGCAATGAACATTTTGTAGTCACAAAGCAAAACAGTCATTTGAAAAAAAATAGTAATTATCTGTTATGGACATTGGATATACTGTTTTCGCAGGTAACGATTTCATTTAGCCCATATCATTACTAAAACTTTTTTTTTTATATAACCGAATAGTGGTAAAACGCGAGCGAAATAAAGCGAAAAGCCACATGAGCCAAATTTTTTTTTTTTTTTAAATTAGTCAAATGGATACCCATAGCAACTCGTAAACAGTTTCCGCGATTGAGGGGAGAATAACTAATTGCACTGCTGTGTACAGTAATGACCGCCCGTAGATACCGTGGCATAGGCTCGAGCAGGCAATCGTAAAGTCATTAAAACTGCCAAGCCAATTCGGCTTCAACAATTAGCCGTTACTATTTAATTTACATGCTGCAAAATACAGAGCGAATTTTGATTTAAATGGCAAGCCAGCATATACATCCACATGCATATTGGTTGCAACTGCAGCTGTTGCTGTGTGAGTAAGAAAGAGAGAGAAAAAACCACTGATATATTAAACCGCCACACACTCAACGTGAAGGAAATTGGCAGACATGTGCAATGCGAGTAGCAGCAAAGCAAACGGGAATGTATGCTAACCCATTTGCAGTTCCTTTCGCTCTCCGACTGCCACACACACTCTCACTCTCTTCTTTTCAGAATACTTCATTGCAGGGCGAAGATTGTTTAGCGAAAAAGACTTGGAGTCTGGCTAATAGCAGCATTCTGCTCAGCGCATGGCATGCGACGTAAACATTAACTAATTGAGAGCTTTATTGACGCAAACTTTGGCCTGTCTATGTTGGCGCTCACTTACTCACGTCTAGAGCATGTAAATGGCAATGTGAACGGGAAGTTTGTTTTTTTTTTTTTTTTGTTTTGGCTTTTCGGGATTTTTAATGAACGCTTAACGCAAAGAAAAGTACTTTTTCTGGAGTTTCTAATGTGTTTTACACTGCTTAACCTCATACGGCAGCCGTTGTCATTATGTAACGCACGTAAACGCGTTCCAAGACTGCCTCAACCGCATTAAAAATAACAGAAACATTAAAATAATTATGTGAAGGCTGAGTCGATAGACGTGCACGCATGCACACCGTCGGAGTCTTCTACGCTTCCACTTAATTGTAAAACTTTTTAAATTAGCCACATATCCAGTGTTTTACGCTGTGCTGAGATTTAGCTCATCCACTTACACAGACAGCGTCGTCATCATCATCGTCGCCTGCTTCTTGGCTTTGCATTTTAATGACACTTTCTTCGTTATTTTTCGTTTTTATTATTATTATGTTTTTTTTTTGATTTTTTTTGTCTCGCAGTCTTTCGTTTCGTAGAAATTTTTATGCTCGGCAAATAAAATGAAACACAAATTGGCCTGAAACGGCATACGTATGTACAAACATGCGAGTATTCGCACATACGCGCAACTGCGTCATGTGTCACGCCTACGTAGTTTATGGCCCGTGTCACGCCTATGGCGTAGTTGGCAAAGCAGACGCTTTCTTGTTGTCGTTCTTGTTGTTGTTGTTGCCAACTGCTCGCAACTGAAACGCTCTTCAACTTTTTTTTTATGGCCAATCATCTGTGGAATTATGAAAATCATCTCCCGCAAAATGTAAATCGAACCAAACCGAATCGAACGACACCAAATCGAGCTGAAGAATGAAATCGAAAGCGACCGCTTATCGTTTGCTCACAGAAACCGCAGAGCGACGCATTTTTATGGTTTGCTAATAAAGTCTTGTCTAGGCAAATGTACGGATGCGTGGCGAAATTGCACGACTGACTGAGCGTTGAGGGAAATGCACCGGCTGGGCAACAGCAAAGTAGCAATGCAGGGAGGAGCGGGATATAGTATAATTAATGTGTAATTAAGTGTTTGACGAATACAAAACACTAATTAGGCGAAAGCACTAAGCCAACCCCCAACAACAATTTTTTCTTATGTTCTTAATAGAAAAATTATTGGTTAGATTTGCAAACAAAACTCATAATGTCAGCTTAATGGGTTCACTATTGAAAGTTGGCATTTAGGTTTGCCTTTTGTGGTCTTTATGGAAAACAGCTTAGTATGCCTTATAGACAAAAACTGATATCAAACCAAATCGCTCTGTACGCTGATTAGGCAATGGACTGCGAGGAGACGTTCAGCGGCTCACAATGAAACCAAAACATCGACTGTGAGAAGCAGTTTATCATCCGTAATGCTTTAGGGGCTGTCTGAGGCGTCAGTTGCTGGCGTTGCTTCGTTAAATTGGATTAAATGCCAAACACTGCTGAGCACTTCTTGTGGCTTAGTTTGCGGTTATTGTTTTTGCTTTTGTTTTTGTTTTAAACGTCATTTATACTTTCGTATCGTTTTCGCGTGCATTTTTGCGCACATAATGAAACTCATTTGGAAATTGGACGTCTCGGTTTGTTCGTAAGTTGTTTCAGCCGGAGGGTGGAGTGGTGGGGTAGTATGGGGCACTCTAGCACCACCACGGAAGGGGTCTTGACTTTACAACTTTCTTCTTCCTTGCTTGCCGTTGTTTTCATTTCGCCATGGCCCAGATGCGAGCAACTGCGTATGGCCTAAGTGAATGAATGAGTAAGTGCCTTGTAGAGGAGAGCCGTGGCGGGCAGAGCAGCGGAGAGTGCCAACATTAGTGGTGACTGACAATTTCACAAGTCGGTTAGTGGAAATACATGTTTCGTTTCATTATTTCTTCTTTTTTTTTCGCTGGCAAGTCTTCTCCTCCATGTGGATTTACTTGACGCTTATCCTATACTGCGACTGGCAGCTTGTTGCAACTGCCATTACCGGCTCCCAGCAGCAATTTGTGGCAAAAAAAATAAAGCAAAGAATGTGAAAAGAAATTTATTTAAGAGCATACGTTGCTTGTTCCATGTACATGTATGTACAAACATATGCATCTGAGATGAACAGCAGCAACAATATTTAACTACCAAACTAATTTTTAATTAGTGCAAAATGTAATTAGATACAGCAACGTCATGCGAGAATTTCTAACTCATTAGTTAAGCCGCAAACTTTAACATTTACACAAAAGAAAAACTAAACTAACTAATTAAACTAAACGTTATGGCAAAACCCAAATAAAAACTAAATTAAAAAAAAAAAGAAACTAGAATAAAATAAATAATCCACTATAATTAATTGTATTATTTGCATTTATTTTATTTATATTTTTTTCTGCAAATCAATAAATTTGACTTTGATTGGCTTATGTTGATTGGATCAAGTTGGCATTCATTCATTTGTTATGCCATGAAGCCATGATTTACCTTTGTGTGGGTGGAAAGTGATTTTTTCTCGTTTTGCAATGTCAGGCAGCTTAAGTGTGATTAATAATTTATATGCTCACTGACATATGCATGCTTATATGCTTATGCGCATAGTTATGCTGATTTTGTTACAGTAATGCACAAATGCGTTCGGCTACGCAAGTTAAGCAACTTTAAATGTCATAAAGTGTGCAAAGTGCGGATACATTAGATAATGTGAAACTATGCGTGCCGCTTTTATAAAGCTTTACTTAATTAACTTTGTTTATTAACATTATAAACAACAACAGCAACAGGGGCAGCAACAACAACAACATTATTATCATTGTCGTTGTCGTCATTGTAACAACAATTGCTGTGAATTTTCTACATAAATTGAGCGTAAAGTTTTATGACCTGCCACTTTAATTTCATTTAAAGTTGACGACATCATGCGCTGCTATGAAAATTAAATGTCAACAAATTGTTGCACAAAAAACGTAACATGACGTCTTTAACAACAACAATAACAACAAAAACAATTTCACATGGCACAATTAATGCTTATGCAATTAAAATAACAACAACAACAACAACAGCAAAAGCTAAAAGTAGCTTAAAAGCAGCAAGCACATTTGAACCTGCAACATTTGCCATGCGTGCAAAATTATGAGGCACAATTATTTGATTTTGGCTTAGGAAAATATGCACGTGCACTGCAGCAGTATTTCAGCGTGAAATGAATATATATTTTGTGGTGCATATATGCATTGTGTAGCATAATCGGAGTCACGTATTTGGCAGCTTTACCCAAGCAATAAACGCCTTCCACTTTTTCGCTTTAATCACCGGCACGTTTCCGTTTCCTAATTCGAATTTAATTGGCGAAATCTGCATTTCACTTTTCAAATTTTCAGTTCACACTGTGCACAAATTAATTAATTAAAATTGTATTGAAATTGTTTTTGCCTTTTCAAATTGTTTTACTTTTTTTGTAAACAAACTTGTTTCATTTTTTCTATTGAGTTTTTTTTTTTTTTCTACTAATTGTTTGGTAAGTTGATTTGCTCATCTGCTCATCTGCTGGGACTTCTGCACTGTGCTATTGATACACTGCGTATACGCATTCTGCTTTGAGCTTTGTTGGTTTGCGTTTGAGCTGAGCTCAGCATATGCCGCCCCAAAAAAATATTTGCAACTAATAAATCATGCTGAGCTATGCAAGGCCGGGGCCGGGCATAAAAGTCATTAGTGGACTTTGTCTGTCTCGGCTCGGGCTTAACTGCTCAAAATGAAATGTTTAGACCACACACGCACACGCACACACTCACACACACATGCGGCCAATTTAGTTTTAGCCACTTCTAACTGCAAACTACGCTCGACTTTGCGTTTGGTTGCTCGTTTGGCATGTTATCGAACATGGCTATGAGTAACTTGGCTTGGCTTAGCTGGTTAGTATATGCGCTGTTGTTGTAGTTGTTGTTGCGGCCAATGGCCTGACACCGCTATAGAAACTTGTTCTAGTCAATTACTGTTATGTCATGCTGTCGCAGTTAGACCAGTTGGTCATGCTTTGCGTTGTGTTGCATCTGCCTTAGCATGCCGCTGCTGTGACATGCCGTGCCATGCCATGCGATCTAATGCCACAGTTGATGGACAACGAACGGCACTTAACTTCTATAAACTTGTTGCCACACTGTTTTGCCTTTGTTTATTTGCTTATTTCTGTTTCAGTTTGCTGCTGCTGCTCTTGCTGCTGTCTTTACCGTAACCAAACACGTTTCGCCTAAGAAGAGATACGCAAAACAAAATCGTTAGAATTACGCATATTACTTGGCAGAGCTGAGCTGAGCGCTTCGACTAATGGCTGAGACTAATGGCTTCGACTTGTGTCGTTGCACTCTTGTGCAATAAGCCAACAAAGTCGCAGCAGCAGCATCAGCGAAAAAATTGTTCTACGTGCTCAACGTTCCACAGCCAGTCTACACACACAAGCACACCGTGATCATGGCTAAAAGCTTGTCAAGTGTCTGTATTTATAAATCGGTTAACTCCGCCTTAACTGCAATCGCACTTGTGTGTTTGTGTGTGTGTGTGCGTGCGTGTGTGTGAGCAGACGCTCAAAGTAAGAGTGGCTGGGCAACAGGGTTACGTGAGCCACGGTGTGGCATAGCACAATAAACTTTGTGTGTAACATGCGAACAGACCCTGCGGATGCTGCCCAAAGTTAAATGTTGATTGGTTTTTGGTCTTCAAACATTATATAATATGGCAAGCGTGTAATAATGATAATCGTTCGAAATTGCCATCATTAGTCTTTCGCATCATTTCTATTGCAAGTCACTCACTAATGAATATCTTAATTTGCGTAAAAACGTTAGCATCTTTGGGTTAGCGAAATTCCAATCAATTTTTTGTTTTTTTGCTTCGTGATTTCGTGTGAAAAAATACTAATATGCATAGCAGTGATTTTCTAATATCGCAGCTTATACTTATTATATGTAAACAAACTTATGATGTATGAAATTTGTCGAAAACTAATTGCTGATTTCATGCTTTGAAATGTATTTCCTTTGGCTTGGCTAAGCAACACACAAAATGTACCGTGTTCAGCTTAATTTTTGTCAAGCGTAGTGCCGCTTTGCTCCACTGTGCACCAAAGCAAATACCTTTGCCTGTGTCAAGAGACAACCTGCGTATCCGAAAAATAATGTTATCCTCATTAGGCAGATGTCGAGAGAGTAGCTTGTGATTTCTAGCAGCATAATAGCCATTGCTGACATAACTAATGGCATTCGATTTGGGCATGGAATTGTCCAGCATTAACTGAATTAAATGTGCCTGCTGACCAAGTAAGTTCAATTTGCACCGTGTACTCGCATAATGAAGCGATAAACATGCTCAATGGCTGCAATTATTGGAAAATCACACACACACAAACATACATCCAAACAGACACAGCACGTCTTTCAACTAATGAATGTCCCGTAAACGTTTATTCAACAATATTTGGAAACGACATAGTCCCATACTAATGTCAACATGTTTATTGTCGAACCTTTGTTGTCCAGTTACCATGCATTTGATTCGACTGCGTTGCATTGCAATGCAATGTGGGTCAACTTAATATTTGGACGATTGTGTTTGGGTTAACTGGGCTGACAGCAAAGCAATTTAGAACCGTTTGAATGCTTATCATGTTTTCAATATAAAACTTCCATAAACGAAGAATGTCATAAATTGGCCGCTCAAAAATGAATGTGTTGATTGGTGAAAGTTACATTGCTGCTTTTGTATTAAAAAGTTTTAGTTCTAAAATTGGCTAAAGAATCTTTTTCTTTAACAATTTCTAACCGAGTTTAAATTTCCTTTGTATTGGCATTTTAGAAATTATGTATACGTATCGTTAATACGTAGGTTTAATTTGTTTTTTTCTTTGTGTGTTTAAATTAATTTGTAAACGAAGAAAAAAAAAAATATAAAAAAAAAACAAGGCAACTTAAAAAACTGCAACCCTCGTTAAACTGTTAAACCCTTTTCAGAATTATTTTCGAGCATATTTGCATAACTTAAGTTAAGCCCAGCCACAGCCGCCATGCAAAGCTGAGCAGCAAAGCGAGCCGCCACTCTCACAGTCTACAAAAATGTGCTAAGCGGAGCGACTGCATTCGAGAGTCAGCTCACGTAGCTGTCAATTTATATACTTCTATTTTTATTTTTTCGTACTCGTCTATGCAGCGAAAATGTAAAGAAAAAAAGTGAAAATGTAAACAGTTTGTTTATACTCATACGCGTTTGCTTACACATCAAACATGTGTACGAGAGACATGCAAAGATGACGATACCAGAGTTAACGTCAACGTCAACGTCAACGTTAACGCCAACGCCAGCAAAAACGTCGGCTTTGCATTCAACTTTGTCTAAGACTACGATGCGGCGTCAGCAGCAGCCGCCTCAGCCGAATTCAAAATGTTAAAGCCGCTAAATCCAAGTATAAAGAAATCTTGTATTGCGTTTTCACTTTCGTTTCTTACAGTTGCGTGACTGTCTAAAGGCAGAGCGACGAAACCAAAACAAGATGAAATAAATAAAACAAATAAAATAGGCAAAATGAAAAACAAAAAGAATGATAAAAAACAAATCGATTTACAAAGCAGGCGTTTTTTTTTTTTTCGAAACGCAAAATCGACACTACGAAGACTTTTAAAACAAAAAGCTTCAATGTCTTTAATTTAATGATAGCTAATTAAAAGGCTTCACAACTTCATTACTTCAATCAATGCGCATTTCATGAAACTTAATACTTTTGAAGAGTTGGGAGAGTTTAACTAAACTGAGTAGCTGCTGGCACACAAGTTCCCAGACCAGATAAAAACATTTGACAAGGCAACCTGTGCACTCTTTTGTCGAATTGAGTTGAGTTACATTGTGCAATTGGCCAATACCGTTTATAGGTTCCTAATAAAATGAGTGCAAATGCTTGAGCTAATTCAAATTCAAATTATTTAAAAATTTTATCATTTTTATTACTTCACTATAAATAATTTTTGCTCCCAAGTAACAACAATATTTGTGACATCACTTAGCTGTCCGTCTGTTTGTCGGACTGACTTTGTGCTATAGAGTATGTTCTATGATATGTGCAACATCTGTCAAGTGTTATAAGCGCATTTTACATGCGTATATACGCATTTTTTCATTAATTTTATTGCCAATTCTGCGAAGAGCTTTGTGTGCTGCCTCTGCCAAATATGTGTACTCACATTTGCGCTGTCCGCGCACTTGGCTCGCAGCCCCGTTTCATGCGAATGGCACGTTTTTCATATTGCGGCAAGTGTCTGCGTTCGCTTTTATTAAATTGACTGCGTTGGCTGCACAGCATCGCGACAGCAATCGAAAAATTTGTACAATATTTGTTTGTTTTTTTTTTTTTTCGGTTTTTATATCAAAAAGTAGGTACGAGTATAGTTTCTTCAATTGCTGTTACACAATTTTGCTTACCATTTATTTACAAAAAATAAAAAAAAAATTACAAAATGAAACTAAATAAATCGATAAATGAAAAAAAAAAACAAAAAAACTTACAAAAATAAAAATTCCTTTATATAAAAATAAACAAAAAAAAAAACCAATTTATTTCATTTGATATACATAGTTTTTATATCTCAACATAGAGGAAATCGTATTCGCGGTGTAGTTGTAAGTCAAATGAGCTGCAACACTAAGCAGCATATTTGAGTTTTAACGTAGCGCACATCTTGGGAATTTGCGTTAAATTTAATTTGCAGTCGTGCATTCCGTATCACACTTTCAGCAGTTGCTGGTACTGCCACCTCTTCCAGCAAACTGCGTGAACTGTGAGGCGAACAAGTTCTGGCAGATTCTTGCCGCACTTTCCTGACTCTGCTGCTTTGGCTTTCGCTTTAGCTCTGGCATTGGCTTTGGTTCTGGCTGCTGCCAATGACTTAAATGTGTTTCTGTGCTTCGCCGTTCTTCTTGCTTCATGCTCTGATATTTACGTAACGTGTTTTGCTTGGTGAAAAAAAAAGAAATGTAAAAAACTACATTGCTTTGTTTTTTGTTTCTTTTTTGTAAGAACCTTTTATTTTAATTTTTCCTTTTTTTCGTTGTTTGTTTTTTTGTAAATCTACTTTGAATGCTTATGCTGGCAAATTTTTTTTTTTTATTTTCTTTAACTATTTCGCGTGCAACATTTTCAAATTAGTTTTCTGCAAAATTGCTTCTGGAGTATAATTTATTGTGTTGCAGAAATTGTTTAGGTGTAAAAAAACATTTATAATGTTTAAAATCCAGCAGGCAACTTTGCAACTGAGCTTGGCTATTTAGGCTACTAAAGTAATGCAAATCATTACGAAAATTAAACAATTTATGAATTCACATGCATTTTTTAAAATAATTTTTTTTTTGTTAGTTGATCAATATTATATTCGTTTATAAAATAGTTTACATTGATCAGTTTACCTTTCTTTCTTTTTTCTAGTAATAACGTATATTTCTTTAGCACATCTAAATATATATATGCTGAAAGTAAATTTCTCCTACAAATTGAAAAACAAAAAAAACAAAATACAAAAATTGTGAACTCGCTAAAATTGGCTAAGACGGCTTGCCAAAATCGAAAAGTGCTACGCTTACATGCTTCTTGTGTCAGAAACTGATGAAAGGCCATTCATGGCGCATAATGAGCAAATCAAAGCGTGTTAATTTCTACAAAAATTTAACAGAATTTTGTTGTTGTTTTTATTATATTGGATTTTTTGTTTCTTTTTTTTGTAGGTTTACAATAATCCGAAAGTGATTTGGGATTTATCCACAGTTGCTTGGTTCCTATTAATATATTTTTTCTCTAAGGTGAAGGTAGTTGAGCTGCTTAGTATTTTTTTTTTTTACAATTTCTCTCGGTTTTAGTTTATTTTGTAATAGTTTAGTTTTGTTTTCTTTTACACTTTTTTTGTTTTTTCTTTTTGTTGATAACAATTGATCGCAATTAAATGTTTGTATGTTTTTTCCATTGCCTTTTGCAGAAAACCAATTTAATAATTGAACGCAAAGCGTAAGCCCAGAGCGGAGAAGGAATTAAATGGAACACCAATAAAGTGGCAAATTCAAACTCAAACTCAAAGTGTGCAGCAACAACAGAAATGAATTCCCAAGCAACAGTGCTTAGACAGCAGCAACAACAAAAACAACAACAAATGACAAATGCTGATGCTGATGCAGCAACAATACCCATGATGTGGACGATTGTAACGAATATAAATGACAGCCTGCTGCCAGTGGCCAAGAGGCAAGACGGCGAAGACAGCACAGCCCGCAGTGGGCAAACAAGAAAAATAGCACAAGCAAACAACAGCAAAAACACACACAGAAAGTGTAAGAATACAAGATGGATGACGACAAAGCGTGGCGTTTCGTATTTGTTGCTGACATGCGTTTGGCTGTTGCTGGCGCACATGGCAGCAACAGTGTCGGCAGTTGCAACAGCGAATGGGACAAACACAACGACAACGACATCGACAACAACAACAACAGAAGCCAAAGCCAAAGCAGCAGCTACGGCGGCAGCAGCAAGACAATACAGCCAACCGCTGACCACAATAAGTGGCGCACAGGACACCGATGAGAGTCACTTCCGGCCGATAATTCCGCAGGATCTCAGTCCTGAGTACATATCACGCAATGTCTTCACCAAGTCCGGACACTATCGCGTGTTCCAGCCGGTCGAAAGTGATTTACGTATGGCCTTGGTCATGCAGCGTAGAAATTATGCTGACGAGGCTGCAAGCGAATCAGCGATGCCACAAAGCAAAGCTGGGCAGCGCAACGTGAAGCCCACAAGCCGCACAGCTACAGCAGCAACAACAACTGAAACGACGACGACGCCGACGAGGACAACGTCCAAACCAGATAGCAAAGTAGCTAGCGAAAATGTGGCGGATGATGCGCAACTTAATGAGATACAAGGGTCCTCAACGGAAGCGGAGACACAGCAGCAGCAGCAGGAGGTGGAGGAGCAGCAGCAGGAGAATACGGAGGAGACGCCGACGAACAGCTCTGCTGATGTCGCTATGCAAAATGAACTCAAAGGACTGGAGGATCTGCTCAGCGAATACGTTGAGAACTTTTTCAACAAGGGCCAGTACGAGCCGTTGCCCGGCTTAGTGCTCGAGCTGCAGAAGAATCACAGTGGCCATGGCAGCCAGCAGGAGGGCAAGCTGAAGCGCGTCGTGCGTAATGCCATCGAGGATGCGAACGTCAGCGTGAATGTGCCGCGTGCGTTGCAGTCCGGTCGGCTTTTATTCTTCACCGGCCTAAAGAAGATTATGTGGCCAATTTACATGGGACTCCAGGTGCTCAAGTCTTTGCTCTTTGCGCTCTTTCTGCCAACGATAATTGGCTCCGTTAGTCGCCTGATAGGCAAAGGTAAAATCAGAGACTGTGACAAGTTGCATAAATTTTAATTCAATTTCTCTCTAATTTATTTTTGCTGCTTGCTTGCTTTCCTTTGTAGGCATTACGTCCGGCTCAGCAGGCTCTGTGCCACTATTCGTGCGACCCATGGACCCACCGCAGGATCTCGACTTCAGAGATAGTAACTTCGGCTTCGACGACGACACGAAATTCATGATTAACCCGGAGGACAACAAGGATACCATCAATCAAGCAGGTGAGCAGCTGGCAAATTGCTCACATGTCTGAGCCCAGCTAAAAAAGCAATACTCACTCAACTCTTGCCCACAGCGTCACAGACACAGTCGCAGTACACACCCTATACTGCGGCCGCTGTGAATCAAATGGCGCTCGACCGGCAGCATCAGCAAATGATGCAGGACACGTATCTCAGCGCACTGCAGAGCATTGGCGCTGCATCGTTCAAAAACTCGCAGGGCATATCCAGCGGCTCGTCGGGCGCACTCGGCGGCTTGGGCGGCCTCGGTGGCGGGGCGGGCGTTAGCAAAAAACCACCGTCACCGGCGAACATGAACACGTTCCAGACATTCCAAAAGGTGCCGACGTCATCGCTGCTGCTATCCAACTATGACCCCTTCTACAGTCCGCTGCTGTCGCGTCTGGACTCGGTGTTTGCGCAGTTGAAGCTCAGCTCGGGGAACGAGATCTGCCGTGAGAAACTCATTTGCCTCATGTATGCGCATCCCGCAAAGTATGCACCGTACAGTAATCTCGTTTCAGCGCAATTAAGTCGGTAAGTTTCGCTTGAACACTTTCACCGCGCCGCCTTAAAGTAGGCAACGGAAAATGTAGTCGTGTTTATTTTAAACTTGTCTCTCGCGTTCTCGCATATTTATTTAATTTTTTCTTTTTTTTCTTTTTGGCTTTACATTGATTCTACAGCGAACTGAACGAGTTGCGAAAGCCAACCTCTGACAATCCGGAAATTTTGCGTTTTTTCAAGTATATGCGCGCTGCGAAGGATGGCCAGGATGGCATCGACTGCGAGCAGACATTTGTGAAATGCAAAGAATTCAAGGACTTTGAAAATCCCGCAATGCTTTCCACCTACAATGACATCAACAAACTGGTCCAGGCACGCAAGTTGGCGTAAAAGGCGAACTCAGCCGACTGTCGACTGTCGACTCCCAACTCGCAACTGCCAACTGGCAGCCGCCAACGATAACGTCACAACGAATTAGTTGCTGCGTTGACAACGGTCGAGGCCACGCGTATGTTTTAAGTTAAATTAAATTCAACGTGCTTCACATTTCCCTATAGCCATACACACACACACATACAAACACACACACATACACAAAGACACACACATACACACGCACACAGAGAGTAGGCGATTTCGCGATTCGAAAACATCTGCGCCAATATGGCGTCATTTAATTAATTTTCATTTTTGTAAATATTTTCTCGACGTAACTTCTAGACAATCATCTATTGAACTTAGCTTAGACACACACCCGCATATATGCATAATTAGCCATTTAGCGAAATTTTTATTTGTACTGTCTCTCCTACACACTCTTTCCCTCTCTTTCTCACTATTGACTATTTATTTATTTATTTTGTATGAATTTGTTAAACAACAAAAAACATTAAGTCAATGTTCGCATAATGTTTAGACTATGAATATGACATATGCAGCAAATTATTTATTATTTATTGATTATTTATTTATTTATTTATTTATTGTTCATTTGTTATGCGCTTTGAATTTAGTCAATATTAAAGAATTCTAAACAATGACAAAACTCTGCGTTTCTTGCACACTTTAAAAAAGCAAAATGATATAAATTGTACTGCCTGCCTGCGGTCTCTAGAGAATGTGAGTGTGGCTGCGCTGCTCACAGCATTGTCTGCTTTTAATCGATATGTGATAATGCCGTTGCCGACACGAGGGAGTAGCAGAGAAATTGTATAAAATATTCCCACTTAGATGTGCAAACTGCGATAAAATTTTGCAAAAATGTGTCGTTTGTGAGAGATGCTGAAGAGATTGCCGGCAGCTAGGCAAAATGGTAAGTCTCATCGGGCCAAGAACTTAATTTAAATATTTACCGGAATCTATTAGACTGCAACCTTGAATGTAAGGCGCAGCGTGTTTTTATGCGTAAATATAATAGAGTGCCGACAGTGACAGTCAATGGAGCGCAAGGACGACGACTGCTTGCCTACAGTGAAAACTATCAACACAATCGAATTTTTCATGGCGACTTATATGAAACTTAAAAGAAAAAAACTTTAAAAACTTTGCAGAATAATTTTACACATATGCACGCAAAAGCACAAAATGTCTGGTGTGTATTTTTGTTGCTTATAGCAGCAAATGTAAATTTATCGACAAACTTCAGGCAAACGTCAACTCAACAGGAAATGTGCCAGAAACCAACATTTTTAATTCGTCCTTTTTTAAGCCCTGCAGCTATGTTAAATTTATCAAAGTATTTGGCTTTTTATTTATATATGTTTATTTATTTACTTTTTTTCTTTTTTGCAACTTTGCATTTCGCTCTTTCAGGTTTAAGTTTAGCAAAAAATTTAATTTGACTTTAATGGTTTATTATTTTTCTAAATATTTTATATGTTCACAAATATTTTACAAAATTTCGAGTTGCTGCATTTGGCTTTAGGCGTTTTTATCCAAACCATTTGCAGTTGTCCACACGCATGCAGCGCCAGCACGCAATGACTAAAATCCCAACTGACTCACACACATGCACAAACATATGCAAGTGCCAAACACGTTTGCATGTTTTTCCGTTTTATTTCAGTTGTCGTCAAAATGAAAAATATTTTCACAAAATGCTGCTGCACTAGAATGTAATTAAAAAATATTTTGTTTGCGCATTGAGAGGAAAATTCAATTAATTAAACAATGACATTTTTCAATTCACTTTGTTTTGTATTATTTATTGTAGAATTTCCTTAGTTAAACTTGCCTAAAGGGTCTCTCATGCGATAAAATGTCCAAAGTATTTTTCATGTGAAAAACATCAGTTACAGGTGGGGGGCGTGTAAAGCAAAGCAATAAATTGAAATAGTTCAAAGCGCAAACATGTTCAATTGAAAAGAGATTCATCGAAGCGTGACATCTTTTTCTTTTTAACACAATAAAGTGCAATGTCTTTTGTACATATAATAATTGAGGATTATTTCATTAACCGTGCTACACATGAGTAAAGGTCAATCAATGTCAAACTGCTTCATTAGGCCAAGTGTAGCAATGTTGAGGGTGTCGCAAGATCGTTGCCAACAAAGAGACAACGAATTTGTCCAATCATTTAACGGTGGCGAACGATCAGCGAACGCAACTTCAACAACATCGAGGCCACATTCGAACACTTAAAGAGATGTTGAGGAAATTTCCAAAGAAAACAAAGCAACAGCAAAAAATACACATAAAAAAATAAACAAAATACGACGCAGTTCAACGTCTCAGCTGTGTTGCATAACCAAAATGAACAACCATCGATCAACAAATTCATTTTGTAGGTAATAACAGAGCAGACGGAAGGACGGACGGACAGGCGGAGCTACAAACGCACGAATGTTTGCATGAATGAAGACTGGTGGGCATGAATATGCTTTGGTGTTTTCCCAGTTTCATGAGTCACTCAAAATGATTACAACAACTTCAATAATAAAAAAACAACAAGCAAACAAATCAAACCAAGTCAAGCCAAGCCAAGCAACAACGATAAAGTGCAGTTGCTTAAAGTGTTGTTTAAATTAAATCAAAACGCTTCAAGGCTCAGCAAACAATTTTTGCTGGGCTTTTCCCAAGGCACACTTTGGACGTTGCCGGCTGCCGGACACGAGCCACAGAGACCTAATTACGAACATGAACGCGAACGCGAACGCGCACAATGAGTGGCAATAACCTACCGCAATCATGTACGTGTTAAGAGCGAGCGCCGCCGAGCGTCGTGACTGCGACTGCGACTGCGAGAGTTGGCGTGTCTGCGTCATCAGCATCGGCAACGGCATCAATATCATCATCACCGTCACCGTCAGCAGCATAAGCCGACGAGTGTTAAACTTGGCTGAAATGACTTTTTGTTTTTTTGCTTTGTTGTTGTTGTTGTTGTTGTTGTCTTCTTGCTTGTTTAAGTTCGGATTTATTTTTATACACCTTTTTTTTTTTTGGTGTTTTGGCAACTTTTTGGTTTGCTATTGCTTTAATTTGCTCTGCGCTGCCTCTGGCTCTGGCTCTGCTCTGCTCTGCTCATATTATTGGCTGCAAGAGTATTTATTGTTTTGGTTTTTTCGTTTGGGATAATCATATAAAAACTTTTGCTGCAGCACCGTTGGCACACATTCGTCTGTGAGCAGTGCACGACGCCAGTGAAGTTTAAAGTTTCGCGCAGTTTCTTTTACTCGGCACGAGGATACAACACAAATTACATAAGCAGCAGAGTAAGGTAAATAAAACAAAATAGAAAAACGCCCAAAACAATTATTACAAAAAAACAAGTGTCTTACATGCAAAAATATCACAATCATAACTGAAAGTGAAGTCCAAGTGAACTTGTATATGTTTTTCATTGTGGCGGAAATAGACAATAGGAGCAGAGACAGAGGAAGAAAGAGAGAAGAAAAAAGGTTGGGCAATGATTGTTATTTAATATGCATGAAAGTTGTGAAGTGTAAATGCAAGTTGTAAGTGGCATACCCACTCGTACATCAGAGTACATGCGTGTACATGCCTGTATATGCGAGCAAAACACATAACAGACATGGACAAAATTTGACAGTTTACAATGTCCGTTGCATGTTTCCGCTCACGCAGTAGCCAGACTTCGACTTTGACTATGCGTTTGTCTGCAGCATTCGTCCACACTTTGCACATTCATATAATTTATATAATTGCACATGACAAATTAAAGGAGAAGAAAGCAACAGTCCTTTGGCATTAACGAGTTGAGTGCGCCAGTAAAAAAAAAATAAAAAAATGCAATAATGCAGGCTGCAGCATGTGTGTCATGCAATCTAATGCACAGAAATACCTTCTTACGTATTTAATGCCCTTGTGGTGTGCATAACTAACCTCGGACTGCCAGAAAGGTATTTTTGGTTGCACAGCATATAGTTTCACCGTTATACTCTCTGCTGCACATACACCTAATGGTCAAGGTAAACGTGTGTGCAGTCATTGCCATGCTAGGTGCTTAGTTCTCGCCTGTGGGTTTCTCTATCCTCTTGCGTAGATGAACTGGTTTGTCTGTTCTTTTATTCTTCATTGTGGCAAGCATGTTATGCAGTAGTATATAAAAATATAATATGATGACACACACTAAGGACAGCCAGCACTTTCTCTGCTCTTCCTTTTTTAATGACATTCGAAGGACATTGTGAGCAACATGTGAACAGCGCTGATATTTAATTTTTAATATTATTTAAGTTGTGCACAATATTTTTTAATTTTTTTCTACTAAAATTTAAAGCAATTGTAAGAAAAAAAAAATTTTTATTGTAAATTTTGCATATGTAAATTTTTACGCAATTCTTCACGTGCTCACGTGATTGACCCGATTTATTATTTTGTGCATTTTTATTTGGTTTTATTTTGCGCTGTTTCCAATACAAGTGAGGCAATCTATAAAATATGCGTTGAAATTGCGAAAGCAGACATTTCGTTGACCTTCACAGAGCTTCGCAGCGCGTTGGCACGATTGTGCATACTAATTGGCTTAAGCAAACAGACAGGCCGGACAGAGGCGTAAAGTGGGCGGCAGGCAAGAGAAAATAAACAAACAAAGCTAAAAATATAGTACAGCAATCAAAATCATCGAGAGTCGTGTGGTAACTCAGTTGGATTAAAGTGAACATTGCCCTTTTAATAAATCAAAAATTTAGAAAATACCAAATCGCAAATAGGAAATGGGAATTAGGAAATGGCACACTGGACTGGCCAACGTTATGAAAACATGGGTCATTGTGATTTACAGTGGAAGAGAACAAATAGTCGTGCTTTTTGTTGTGTGTTTTGCGTTGTTTTGTTTTATTATTAATGTGTTTATTTATCGCATATACACTGGGTACACTTGTAAAAGCTCAAACACGCACGATTTGCCGCATGGCTCATTGATTTGGAAATTTATTGGTATTTGGAATAAAATTCATTTATGTGGGCTTATGCTTAAGCTTCTGGCAACGTAAGTGAATTAACTGGGCCGTGTGCGTAGATCAAAATTAATGACTTTAATCAATTCCACTCTGCAATTTAGCTCAATTATTTGCGAACCCTTTTGTGTTTATGTTGTCTGCTTAAATAAATTCTTTCCCACTTTAAGCCGCGTAGCCTTTTGCTTAATTTAATTGTCTTCTTTTTTTTTATTTTTTATTTTTTTTCTATCTTAAATGGTCAGAAAAGGTCAATTGCGTCCGTTTAAACTGTTTATCGATAATGTCAGCAAAATTTGCCTTGGCGGCTAAATTTCTTATACACTTTCATTTTCGAAATGGCTAGGGAAATTAAATTTAAATACACAAATAAACATTGAAAAGGCATACTTTTAGGCCGCTTAGCGTAGCGGTTGTCTGCTTATTACTATAAAAAAGGAAAAGACGCGTGTCAGCCATAATTACAATACAGCAAGGCATTGCATACTTTTCAGCGTACATTTTGATAATTATTATTATTTAATAATAATTACATAAAATAAAGTACTGCAGACAATTTTCCCGTGTTATTGTCTGCTGTAAATTTTTAATTTTTTTGCTGCCCAATTTTTGTAATTTTTTTAAATGACATTTTTCTATGCTGACTGCTTTAATTTGTAAAGAAGAAATAAAAAATTAACAACTTGTTAGTACTTGCTAAACAAAGAAAATGCATCAAAGTAAAGATGTTTTCTGCCATTTTGTAATTTCCTTGAAACCAAATACAAAACAAAATCCTAAACAATAGCAAGGAAGTTGAATGACACAAAAAGCTAAGAAGCAAGAAACATGAAACAAAACGATGCTGGGATGCCTTTCAAGTGCAAACTAGTTATGGCCAAAGAAAACCACGAAAGCACTTACAAATACAATCACGACAATGAAATGTCGAAATGCAAAACACACAACTTTTAGCTTAAACGCAAATAAGACAAAAAACCAGCAAAGCAAAAAGTCATCAAGTTTAAAGCACCTACGAGTCTGGGTATTGTTTCACTCATGCCTCATACCGCGAAGAGAGCGAGAGCGTGGGCAATAAAAGAGAGAGCGCAGGCAGTTTGCTGCTGCCACGAAAGTAAAAGTTAACAATGAAAGCAAGAAACAAACAATGAAAAAACAACGAAACAGCAAAAAGAGATGCGCCATTGTGGCTGTAGCTGGCATCACGTAGCCATGGCGACCCGTTGGTCTCACAGCTTCTTACACTAAGAGGGCTCTGACAAGATTTATTTATGGCGCAGCGACTGCCGACTACCGACTGCCGGTAATGCTGCCCAAGTAGTTTTGCGCAAAAAGCCGTGTATTTACTTGGCCGTACCTGCCTGAGCCCTGCGATTACGGATTGCTGCCGCACAAAAGGGCCTTCAACCGCATGGCGCTGCTCGGTTCGACTGTTGCGTAACTCGGTGTAACCGCTAAAATAGATTACATGGTTTGTGTGTGTGTGTGTGTGTGTGGACAAATCGAATAAGCGTTTGAAAGTTATGTGAGGGCAATTATTAACAGCATTTGTTGACCAAGTTTCGTTTGTTTTTTCTCTTTTTAACCAAACCAATTTCACTTGCTATCGAACTTAATTTCTTTTCGCTGTCAGCACGCGAACACACAAACCGATAGATGAGAAAAAAAAAAAACTAAATGCGCAGAAAAAAATGTCTGTTAGCTTTATAAATTCACACAAGATTGCATAGCGATTGTTTGGCGAATTGGTTTTAGTCTGTTTTGAAAGCAAAGCCGAAAGTATCGATGAAAGTGAGAGTAAACGTTGATGTAAGTGGTAAAATCTATGTGAATGTACAGAAATAAACCAAAAACAAGAAGAAAAACCTATGTGTATTTTGACAGCATAAAAAAGAACGAATAACAAAACTATGCAGTGCAAAAAAAAACCAATTTTAGAGTAGCTATGAAACGGTAATACTCATTTGCACAGCAACGGGTGTGGTTCCACTTGAGCTGGCAACAACTCACAGGCACGCAAAAACAAAATAAAAATTACTTTGGGCAACATGGCAGACATTTGCAGTCTGCAGAGTGTGCTGCTGTATGTGATAACTGCACTTCAGCTGCGCTTATGAACGACTGCTCATGGTCAAGAGCAAGCGCAAGCCGTTTTAAATGCACAGGCGAGGTGAAATTTTTTTATTTTATTTGCAATGTTAAGCCGAGCAAACTTGAAAAGAAAAACAACTCATCACACACACACAAACACACAGCCAAATAACAGCAAAATACTTAGTGCATTAATAAAACGGTTTAAATCGCTTAAGCCAAAAGCAAAACTGTATTGCATGCCGGTGGCAGTCGAGTCAAATGCAGTCGACGACGCATGCGTGCCGCAGCCACAGACTTTAAGGCCGCAGCGACATCAGTGCGCTGAGGAAAGTGTGTCAGTCTTTGGCTTGGCTCAAAAAGAGCAACAACGCGCAAAAAAAGCACAGCACATGAAACAAAATTAATAGACACACAACAAGCTTAACAACAACCACAACAAGAACAATAAAGATAACAACAGAGACAGAAGACAGCAGACAAAACACAAATCAAGAGTGAAAAGAGTCCCAAAAACCACAACATAACACAACACAACGCAACACAAAAGTGGAAGACGCAACAACAACAATAAAAGCAACAGCATCATCAGCAGCCAAGCTAAGCCGGGTTTGATCGTCGTTGCTGTGTACGTGCGTGTGCATTGACAAAGCGCAGAGTGTTGGCACAAATGAACCAATGAAAGAATGCATAAGTGAGTGAGTCAATGAGTGAGTGAGTGAATGAATGAATGAATGAATGACTTGGTGAGTGAGTGCTTGATTAACTGATGAACCGTTTAACTGCGAAACTGCCAAAGTGGCAAAGTGGCAGACCGGCAATGGCGTTGACTGCGCTTACAGCAGCAAAGTGAAAACGCCAACTTACCGGTTTCTCACTGAAGATCAGCATAGAGCACATGCCACAAAGCACACGAGCGCCTTCATCTTCTGCTCGTTGGCTGGCATAGCTGCTCTGGCTGCTGTGGCTGTGTCGGCTGCGCAAGCAATTAAAAGTATTGCCGCAGCGCAATAAACAAGTTTACGTACTTATATATGTATATGCAATAAAACATAAGCATAAACATTAACAACAACAATAACAATAACAAATGAGTTTTGCTTGTTAAGAAGATTGAAAAATGTTTACTTCTCTAATTGCAGCAATGGAACCGAGAACCCATACACTACAGGCGCTTTTGGCGCTCATCTTTGTTGGCAGCAGTTTGGTAGCTGGAGAAGCTCTGCGGCTGCCCGATCAGCAGCCGACGAATAATTTACAACAGAGTCAGCATATACAGCAGATATTTGCGCCGCAGCCACAGTTGATTCAACAACAACAGCCACTGCTGCAACAACAACAGCAGCCACTGCTACAACAACAGCAACAGCAGCCATTATTACAGCAACAACAACAGCCCCTGTTACAACAACAACAGCAGCCACTTTTACAGCAACAACAGCAGCCACTTTTACAGCAACAACAACAACAAGTCAACAATTTCGGGGAGCAGCAAGGCCGTTCCTCCCTACTCAGCATCTTCGGCTTGGGCAACGACAACGATCCCTACTTGGCGCGCACCAATGGCAACTGCCTCGGCGGCGATCTGTCGGAATGCTTCAAGACGCAGGCCCTGAGCACCTTCGATGAGATCTTCTTCCGTGATAAGTACAGTTTAACCGACTTTGCGCGCATCGTGCGCCTGCCGGAAACGCAGCAACGCTCGCTGCAGCAGGAACCTTTCCAATACTCCGAGGAGCCACGCAATGAGGACACCGACTGGGATCAATTGCTGAAATACGCCTTGAGACGAGCTGAACGGTAAGTGCCACAAATTAAAGCATAAAATGAGATTTTTAAACTCGAAGCTGCATTAATGCTGCCGGCTTGGGCCGAAGCAGCTTAAGGATAATGCCTGGCTGCCTGTCATTTACAAAAAAAAAATGGAAAAGGATTTTTAAATGCGCTGCATGACATTTGCATTGCACTGCAGTTGTTGGCAGTTGTACATTTCAAATTAGGTGCATCTGTGCTGAGTAAATTAATTCCGCCGACAGGAAGAGTCTCAGCCAACAAAATGCAGAATTATAAATATAAAAGACAAAGGCATCAGCAAAGAGACACCCAAGTGTGCTGCCAGGCAAATGCGAGTGTACGGCAATATTTCTTCTGTCTTCTACTTTTCTCTGCTGTTTTTCATTTGCCAACTGCTGTGCAGATTCATTAAAAATCTCTTGAGTCTGGAGTTTCGTCAGCATTAAATGAAATCTTATCTGACGCTTATTACAGTTTCATTAAGTCGACTGCCTTGGAAGTGGAAGTGCCCGAGGAGTTCACCGAAGAAGGACGCTACGAAGCACGCTTCATTGGTAACGACATTGACAGCGAGTTTGACGTCGTGGAGAACAAACATGCCTCCGTTCTCTGTAAGTGTTCATCCCTGCCTCTGAGTTGGTTAAATATTAACAAATTAATTTGTTTTCTTTGTCTGCGGTTAATTTGTAGCACGCAAGAAACTCAAGAAACTCATCATTCCGCTGTTGCTTGTGTTGAAGATATTCAAGCTGAAGCTGTTGCTCTTCCTGCCCTTCATTCTCGGCATTGTGGGACTGAAGAAAATTCTCGGCTTGGCCGCCATCGTCTTGCCAGGTCTGTTTGCCTACTTCAAACTGTGCCGACCACCCGGTCCCGGCGGCTTTGGCGGCGGCTTCGGCGGCGGTCTGTCCAGTCTCTTCGGCAGCAAGAACAATTTCCCCGAGTACACGGCGCAGGGAGTCGGCGCTGCGACCTACTACCATCATCATGATCACTATGATGGCAGCAACGGCGCCGGTGGTTCCCACTATCGTCAGGATCCGGTCTTCAGCAAACCCTATTCCGACTATTATAGCAAAAACTATCAGAGCCAAACTGCGAACTCTGTCAGCTTCGGCGATCCACATGAAGCTGCCTACAACGGTTACTATGCCAGAAGCACTGGCAAGGACATTCAGAGCGAACAAAAGAGCTAAACAAGCCACGTGCTACGCTTGCGTTCCTTTATTTTGTTATTGTATTTATAGAATCGTTGTAGAATTGTTGTTACTTCATCCAGTCGCACTCGAGAAGTCGTCCATCAACACACAAACAATTGTCAATCGACTGCAATCATTCGCTTGTATCAAATATTTATTCCTTACAATGTTGTGTAAATAAATATCTAAGTTATTTTTATGACATCAAAAATAAACGTGTGCGCTCCTTTTTTTCATTTCGCTTGCATTTATCCTTAGCATTCCTTTTCGCTTTTGCCATTTCGGTTCATGCCACGAATCGCTGCGAGTCGCGTCGCATTGTGTCACGGCGCCTGCATTCCCATCCTTCCCATTTAATGCCAACAGCAGCGAACAGAGAGCTTCATTGTGCGATTTCGTTGCTTGCGAAGCTACAGATTCAGAATCTTCCGCCATAATATTTATTTTTCATTTTTGTGCAAAAACTACGATTTCATTTCAGTTGCTCTTAGCAAATTACAGTTGACAATAAGAACAGCAAGCGATGTTTCAACTTTTAAGGATATTTTTCAACGAATTGAATAAAACTTTTCAAAGAAAGTTTTTTATCAACGCGAAGGTATTTCAACTTGTAACAATAAATAAAGAAGCAGAAGTGCCAGACACATCATGACTTTTGATATAAAAAAAAAAAAACTATCACAGGTAAAAACACCAAGCAGAATCACAAATTTCAAGACAACAAAAACGTGTCTTTTTATTATTAAATTACTAATTTAAGGTCAAAGTCTCGCATAAACATGTTAAGCTTGAAAATAAAGATTCCTTAAAAGAAACTATCTTTATCTCGAAATATGCAAAATGTGGTTTATATCTTTTATATGAGGAGTGACACCGCCTACGTACTTAGTATGTATGTATATTTGATAATAAGTAGAAGAAGTCGCAATGCATTGGGGCCCATACATGGCTTAATCCGGCTCTGTTGGCCATATTTTCATAGACACAGTCGTGGGTGTTGGCATTGAGCTGTAATTCACTGCTGCTTTTTAAAGGCAACTCAAAGCGTTTCACTGTCGAACGACGCGAAGCGGTTTCACTTTAGCCTCGCGCATCGTTGCTGTGCATGGAAAAAACATTTTCATTAGATTTATGGCGAAAATGTTCAAATAAATTCAATTTTTAATTAAAGCAATAAACGAAAAAGAAATGCAACAAAAATTCCAAGGCGAGAAATTGTCTTAAATAAAGTAAGTAACAACTATAACAACAACAACAACAACAACAATAACCAGAGCACAAACCAAGTAAACAAAATAATAAACAAAGAAAAACAAAAGTCACGAACAACAACAATGCGATTGCGAAAACAACAGCAATGACAGCAACACCAACAGCAACAAGGAGAGCAACAACAACAACAACAACAAAAAGAAGAAGACGAAGAAGAGCAAGAGCAACAAGATAAAGTAAACGACACGTTATGGTCAATACTTCGATGTTTACCCGTACTCGAACTCGAACTCGCGCCGCTCGCATATGGAAAAGTGGACGAACGTGTTTCTATTTGTATATGTTTTTTATTCGTGGTCACTGATTTATATATATAATGGTTTTTGCTGTTATGGCTTGTGCTTTTGTGTGTGTTTCACTGACAGGAGCCAAGAAGCAGTCCCAGTGCGAAACCGCAGACTAACAGCGAGCGAGCAGCGGCTGGAGCTGCCAAAGGCTGACGCGCCGATAATAAAAAACAGTTACAATTTTGCAAAAACAAGCGTAGTCGCAATAACAACAACAACAACGACAACATTAAACAAAACATTTAAATGAAAACAAAAAAAAAAAAACCACAACACAGCAGAGAAGCAAAAAACAGAACAACAAGCAATGAAGTCAATATTGATAAGTAGCCAGGGAAAAAGGCGTCTGACTGGACCACATTTTCCAAAAGAAAGCGTCGCAGGCGCACATGAAAAATTATTACAGATTCACATATTGTACGTCGACGAGTGAGACGATGACAACAACAACAACAACAACAACATTATACAAGTAAAAAAACTTAAGCTATTAAATTGAGTGCACTTGGCAAATGTTGTCTCAGTTTGTCCGTCTGTCTGACCGTCTGCTTGTCTCACTGCCTGTCAATGTGGTTGCCGTTATTGTTGTTGTTATGGCTGCTGCTGCTGTTGTGGCTGTTATCGTCGCCAAAGGCGTTGATGGCCAATTCAGTTGCAACATGCAACTTTTTTTTATATTGCCGCGAATTTCAGTTTATTTGTTAAATTAATTTTGCTGTTTCTTTTTTCCTTTCATTTTTTTTTTTTATTATTTTACATAAATCTGTCGATGGCGAAGGCGCATAAACACTTGTTGATTTTGCCAGTACAAGCATTGCTTGTTATTCTGGTTGTCGTTCTTCTTCTTTTTGTTGTCACTAAAAGTGCATTGTTGAGCACTTTCTTGGTTGCCTGCATCTTGTCTTGTCTTGTCTCACTTTATTGTTGTAACCTAGTTTTTGTACAACATAAGAAAAGAAAATAAATAATAATAATTTCCATTGTTGTTATTGTTGTTATTGTTACGTTAGCTCGCAGCTATACATTGTAAAACTTTTAAGGCAGCACTAAAATGATTATTGATTAAATACAAAATGCTCACACTCGCTTACTTTCAGCTTTATGATATGCGATTTGAGCCAATTTAGGCAAATGACTGCTCTGCTGCCAAATGGTTTACTTAGCCGCTTCGTGTGCACATAAATGCATACAATGTACTGTGTGTTCACTGTAATGGTAATGTGTTCATTTACGTTGCTGTACGCAGTTCGAAAAAAGAAATGCCCAGGCTTCGGTTTTGTGAGTGTGCAATTGGCATAATGAGCGTAATTTGTATCGCTGTGCGCTGCACCATAGAAGGCAATTTGATGGCAAATTAGTAAAAATCACAACAAATCATGTACGTGGCTTGCATATAAATTCGGCTCAGTTAGCACAACTAATGTCAGGCATTAAAACGAATGGTCAAGTTAAAATTAATTTGTTGTAGTTTGCGGCACAATGAATATTAAATTAAATTCAAATAAAAGAAGACACTTTCATTGCTGCTGCATAGGTATGAGATGCAGCGGACTTTCTTTCCCAAATGTAAGCTACTGAGAAGAATAAACACATCGCTGACATCCCTGTCATCACTGTGCCTTCCAGTAGTGGTTTAAGTGCAGTACATCACTTGCTTTGCAAGCTTAGCACATAAAACAACAATCGAAGGTGGTGCCGAGTAGCTAACATTACCTTAATTGCTGCCTAGACTACAACTCCACTTGCACACCTACGCAATGCAATTGGCTTGGGTAATAAAAAGGCATGGCCACGAACACTTAATCGCTTAACCAACACTGACCATGCTGAATGTGAGCTTAATCGTCGTCGTCATCATCACCATCACCATCATCATCAACATCGTCAACGGCGGCTTAAATAATTAGAGCGTTAAAATCGAACGAACAATGCAATGCCGGCAGCAAGTGCTGAGTTGCCATTTATTTTGCATATTATGGCCAATATCATCAACTTAAATAAATCCGGCATCGATCAACGGTCATAAGCAACGACACCAGCTATGAACCAGCATCGAACCACAATCGACACCGGCATCGACAGCGCCAGGCACGACATTGTCGAGAGCGAGACCGGATGTCGGCTTTCAGTATCAGCATCCTTTCAAACTACGCGCAAACCCCGTTCATCCCGTCCGCGCCGTTGACTCCGTTCACGGTAATTGAAATTGCTCCGGCATGCGAATGCTTGGCGAGCTGCCGTGGCAGAGTTTGTGTTCATGTTGCATGCCGCACAAGTCATTGGGTACAGGAAATTGGGTACATTGGCGGGGTCGGGGGAGGGATGAGTGAAATTGTTTGCTGACGAACTTTTCAAAACAATTTTCCTATTTACATACGAACTAATTTAATGCAATGCAAGGGAAAACTTAAACAAAAACCAATAATAAAAGCAGCGCAAAAAAAAAATAATAAAAAAATAAATAAATAAAAAAAGGCAATAAATAAAAAAATAAAATTAAAATAAAATGAAAAGAAAAACCAAGAAAACATTTTAAAGCACTCATGGTTAAACTGCTCGTTTTTGTAGTTGTTGTGTTGCCTGCATTATATGGAAAATAATTTACGTGTGAAAAATGTTGTGAGAGAAAAACTTTTGCCAGCGACATTGAAAACAAGACCAATGACAACAAAAACATAAACAACAACAATAAAAGTAGCAACCACAGCAACAAAGGAGAGTTACTCTGGTTAATAAGTGCAAAAAACAACTACTACAACAACAACAACAATGGCAACCACAAAAAGAACAATAACAACATAACAGTTTTCACTGCATATTTGAGCAAGTAACGCAGAAGCAATTCCTCTGCTTCTTCTTACCCAAAGACTCGCATACCCACATATAGTATACACACATATGTGGTGGGTATATATGTAGAAAATAAGCATTTGGGAATTAGGTCTCCCAATTTTATTTTTCCTACTTCCATTCTTTCCATTTCTACGCCATTGTTACATTCGCTGAGCACTTCACTTGGTTCTAAGTCGGTGAAGGCCTAACAGTGCACACACACTCGGGACAATTGCGTTTGGAAACTGCGGAAACCGGCCAAACCACTTCGGATATGTTCTCTGCGCTGTGGCCATTCTTGGCTTTCCATGCTCCATTCTTTGCTTAGTTTTTGGGTTATTGTTGTTGTGGCCAAAGCCACTAAAACAGTTGCAAGTGAGATTCCATTTGCTGGCGCTGTCAGCGTCGAAGTTGGCAGCGCAGCCAGCAAGAGTCGAAGCCAGTTTGGCAAAGCGAATTGCCTGGATTCCGATCGAAGTCAGCGTCGAGTTGGCGGCTGTGACGTTGACGCCAAAGTTTTTGCGGTTTCATATAAAATCAAAATCAGTGGCGGGAAATTCGCATTAGGTTTTCTTATACCACGACGATGTCATCGCATGCTGCCAACGTGACAGTGACTTAGCGTGTTGTGTTGTGTAGTGTTGAGCGTGAGCCGTGAGTCGTAGCTGAAGTAGTCGCAACAACAGCGCAAGGATTGCCAGGATATACACTTGGATAACTGCGTGTGTACGCTTTTGCGTGCGTGTTTTTGCATAAAAATCAATTCAAAGTTGTAAACAAACAAATAAATAAATAAAAAATAAATAAAAAATAGAAAATACAAAAAAATAAGAAAAAAAGCATTAGCCCAAAAGTTACGTGAAGAGTCAACAGAGCTCCACGATGCAAACGTTCTCCGCGCTTTGCGTTTTCGCGTTGACGCTCATTTTCGCAGTTCGCGCCACGCCCGCCATCAGTTCCAATGATAATTCGGTAATAAGCGTTTAAGTACTGCAAATCTCATACTGAGTGCTGTGAGCAAGTGTTTACTTTAAATTTTTTTCGTCAAAAAAAGGAAAACCCTACGATTGGAATTATTCTTAAAATTATGCTTTATGACACTTAAAGCAACCTTTTGCTAAACATTATGTATTTAATACAAAAAGAAAAAAAAAAAAACAAAAAATGGAAAAGAGTTGACTTTGTACAAAGCTGAGTCTATTAAGCATTCTGTGCCATAAACTCATAGTCTCACAACGGTAGCCATGAAGCGTACAAAGGTTTTTCGCCTTCGTGTTTGCGTAAAAGCAGGCGAACTGCAAAACGACCAACTAAAACTACAGTCACGGCAGTAAAAGTGGCTCATTTCGTTTGCTTTGGCATTTTCCTTTTTACGAGGCTACGTAAAAACTGAAATAGCGCAGACGCAGACTCAGACGCAGACGAAGACGCAGTCACGTCATAATCGATCATGAGTCATGTCGGTAGCACATCATAAAATAAACTTTTGACTGCTTCAGTCCCGACATCGGCCCTAGGCCTTGGAATGTGCGCAACCCTTTTGCGTTGTGCGATGTGCAGCGATGTGCGGACAAAGCCAAGAAATACATAAAAAATGATGAATTTTTATTAGTTATGCGACAGCAAATGTAATAACAATTCCCATCATATGCTCCCTTTCGCAGATTCCGGCCGTAAATCGCAATCAACTGGAGGAGGGTTTCCTGCGCAAGCTGAACACGAAATGTAGCCAAAGGGACAATCATTCGTGTATGATGCTCAAATTGATTGTCTACATGAACAGAATATTCAAGAAGTCCAGCATCGAAATCAACGAGAATGTCAAAGTAACCCAGAACAGGTGAGTACAGGAGGAGCTCAGCCGAGGTCAGCTGGGGGAGTGACTAATGCGCACACTGCATTGCATCGCCCACAGGGATATTGCCGACATACCCGATGACCCGGAGGATGACGTGCTGCTGGCACGCTCGATTGATTCCGATGATGAGACGCTCGGTTTGCTGGTGGCCAACAAATTGTGGAAATTCGTGCGTTCACGTACGCTGCGCTACAAATTCTCCGATAATGCGGATTTTGTTGTCAGCAGCGAGCCGAAGGGCAATTTGCACCTTGGCGTGTCCGTCAGTCCGATTGAGGCGTTGGAGGAGGGCCGTGGCAAAATGAAGAACATGGGCCCCATGATGATGATGATGGCGGCCAAGACGGGCATTATGGGCGCCATTATACTGAAGGGCCTGTTTCTGCTCGCAGGCAAAGCATTGATTGTCTCGAAGATTGCGCTGCTCTTGGCCGTCATAATTTCGCTGAAGAAGCTGCTCTCGCAGAAGAAGACCATTGTCGAGGTGCCGGCTCACCATGACAGCTACAGTTCGGGCTGGTCGCGCGCCTTAGACGGCTTTGTCGAGGGTCTGGCCGAGGTGCCGGCGCAGCTGATGGCGCAGGACACACACGAGTTGGCCTATGGTGCACAGCAGCCCACAAAACCAGTGAATCAATAGTTTCTTCAGCCCAACTTGTCTCGACAACTCACATAATTCTCTCCTTTGACTCATACTCAACACTTTTACTTTACTCATTTCATTTATTTGCCAAATTTCTATGGCTGATGGGGGATTTAATACTTTTATCTTTCCTAACCTGCTCTAAGTCTTTATGCTTAGCCAATGACTCTTCTCACTTTCACATACACAACTGCTGAATGGCGCTTTACTCATCTACTCTCTCTCTTTCTTTCTCTCACACACTATCTTTCTGCTACTCTTTCTCTCTGTTTCTCTACATATCTTTTTCGCCCCAGCTTCATTTTCTCGTGTTCTACTTCAGTTACTTTTGTAAATGCCACAAATTATTTATTGTTAAATAATTTATTAAAATGTTATTATTTAAATAAATATAAAAAATGCAAAAAAAACAAAAAAAAAAAAACCAACGACAACTTAAAAACGTAAAATCATGGAGCAAACGACATAAGCATATATTTTTTTTTAATGTTTTTATTTATTGTTTTTATTAGCTATTACAAAATGTATTTATTTATTTAGCTAACAATTACACATAACTTGTAATATTAGTATTTATTTATTAAATAAATAATTACAATTATACACGTACAATATACTCCATGTTTCTTTTCGATTGATGTTGTCCTTATTGACTTCGAGGGACGCTGCGTTTCGTTTCATCAGGGCAAACACAACTTTTTGATTTTTTTTTTCGATTTTTGTAGCATTTATTTGCTAGCTTCAACCTTTCATACTTAGACTAAATGTGTGTGCCTAGTTCTGCTACATAAAAAAAAATAAATAACTCAATAAATAAATAAATTAATTAATTACCTATATGACTAACAATAACATAAATTATCTAAATAAATGAATTATTCTCTCGTTTTTGGAATGCTGAAATTATAAATAAAAAATATGTCTAAGTTATGCATTTGTATTTCGTGGTGTGTTCAGATATCATTGTCCTTGTTCCTTGGTCCGTGGTCCTTGCTCCTTGTGTTCGATCGTTTTCCCTTTATGCTCGATAGTAAGGCATATGTGGCTGCATATAATTGTAGACTAGCGGTCTTCGTGGCGCAGCAGCTACAAAACAAAAAGTAATAATAAAATAACTTCAAAATTAAGCGAATCCCAGCTTGAGACATCAAGTAACAGTCTGCTGCCTAATGGCTATCATAACGTAAGAAAAGCGTTAAAGTGCAATTTAGCTCAATGCTGCGCGAGGCAGAATGACTATTTGTGCAGTGCGGCCTAAAAGTATGCAATGATTATTGCGACAGAGTTGCAAAAAGAGAAAGCAGTGAAATTGTGCAACGGCTCTAATTTGAGCAAGAAATATTAATATTTATGTTGCTTTAAATGCAGTCACTTTCTGCTTTGATCTATACATCGCCGCCATCGTCTGCCTCCGCGTCATCGTCATCCGCCTCCACAGTTGCCTCAGCCACCGCAGCTGCGAGGCCAGCAGCGACTGTCTTCGCGGTGCCAAAGTGGCCACGCCGCAGCCAATTGCGAAAGTATTTGCCAAACCTTAAAGCTTGCTGCTGTCGCCTTGACTTGTGATAGGCGCGCCGCAGGTTTCGCAATAAATATGGCCGCGCCTGCCAACGGCGCCAGCCTGCGAATAGGTAACCGTCGACAATTAATTCATGCCACTTACTCTTTGCAATCCAGGAGTCCTCACGTTTCACTTTGTGCCCTAGGCCGACAGCGTTGAGTGCGGCTAGGACTTGCGTGTTATTGTGCACATCGGCGACATTCTGATGCAGATGGCTCTCGGCGGCCAAGCCCTCGAAGCCAGGATGTCCGCCATGCGGCAGACCGCTGCCGCTGCTGCCACCGCCGGCCGCCGCCAAGTGCAAGGCAGCAGGATACATGTCCGTGCCGATCTCGGCACCATGCACCGGATAGTCCATGTTGTAAGGCATCATGTAGGGTGTGTGCTCCGGAAATTGGTACATCATTCTGCGGCAAATATTGTTTAGTTGGCTCAGGCCAGCCACGGTTCCTACTTACTTTTCGGATGCATTGTCCATTAGTTTTTTGATCAGCACAATTGCGGCGACGACAAAAGCGATTTTCGATATGAGCAAAGCCTTAAGCGTTAGCAGTCCCACTGCCTTGGCCGCCACCATTGTCCAGCCGAACGTGGTTGCCGCCAGGTACATGGGTATGTACATTTGGAATTGCTTCTTGTCCTGATGCTCCTGCTTGTGCCGTCGCCGGCCGCCAAGCAGCCCATCGCCGCCCAAGAGGCCGCCACCGCCGCCGCCGTTGCCGCCGATGCCACCGCCGTTGCCGCCCAGCAGGCCACCCCCACTTCCACTGCCGCCGCTGAGCAGTCCACCGCCGCCGTTGCCGCCTTGCAGTCGTCCTATTTCAGGATAAGCCATGTACAAAGTGAGCACAACATTAAATAAAACCAACACGTCTTTCACGCTATTTGTGCATATATGAGCTTGTGTGTATGTGTGTGTGTGCTTTTGCCTAAAGTACGCACACGCGTGTGCCGTTAAGGGTTGAGGTTTTTTTTTCTTGTTTTTGTTTGTCACGTTGCTTGCTGTCACTTCCTGTGTGTTATAAATCTGACAACACATATTAAATGTCAAGCGCCACTGTAAGCGCTTCTTCCGCTTTATATTTGGCTTTTAGCGTTTTACTTTTTTTTTCCTGTCCTTTTTTTTTTACATAAAAAATAAATTTCGCTTATTTTTTTGTGTTTGGTACATGGCAAGCATATTCACACCATTTCACACAGACACGCTGGCCTTATCACGCAGCTGGCAGCGCCATGACAGCAGGCTGCGATTCAACGCTTATCAGCCAACTGGCTGCCAGCATGTGGGCAGGCAAAGAGCTGCTTTAAAAAATGCTGGCTGCCGGCAGCGGTTTCATCTTTTGCATGCTAATATTATGGAATGTGACTACAATAAAAATCAATCAACGAACGAACTTTTTGAACTATTTTAACTTTTGGCAGTCCTTGTGAGTCTTTTGTTTGAATGAGCATATTCACAAAGTGCTTTCGTTATTTTTGTGTCTCATTTTAGCAAACAAACGAAACACCAGCTACATGCAAAGTGAGTAAACAATGCAGGATTATGCGTATGTCATAAAGATTTTCCTAATTGAGCCATCCTGCATGTCATAAACATTAATGGACAAGTGGCACAGTGGCCAAAGGCATGTGTATCACTACTCACTATGTGTACACACACTCAAACACACACACACACACATACATGGACACATGGCATGCAGCCTAAAAGCATGTGGCGCATTTTTTCATCAGTCACTCATTCACTCACTGGCGCTGACCCAGTACCGCCTTGGAAAATGCTTTGGCTTTGTGCGCTTGGCTTGAGTTGTAATTTAATATGGTCAATTTTATGTCTGCCGACTCGTGCGCCATACTTTCGTTGCTAATTCCACACATAATGGCCAACATTTGCACACATTTTGCTTAATAGCTTAATTCACTGCACAGACAATGGAAACTATTTTGCGTTCAACGTTCAGCGCTGAGCACTCAGCGTTCTGCGTTTTCTCAAAATGTCGGCCAGTGTTCAGATTTGTGCTCGGTTAGGTAAATCTTTGGCATTACAACGCAATAGCATGTACCGCATGTACCCATATGCTTATCGCCTGACTCTTGACGCTCGACGCTGAGCGAAATTTGCCTTTATATGTCTTTGCCTTTGCTTTTGCCTTTGCCTTTGTCAGCAGCTCAAATTAAGCGAAATAAGAACTCACCAACAAAAAACAGCAACAACAACAAGAAAATTGTGTCTCTTAAGAATTTTTGCTCACATGACCCCTGCGCTCTCGTTTAGCCGCGCAGTTAGATTGCATGTCATGAGCATTAAGCTGAGACGGGGTTGTGGGTTTTTTTTTTTTTTTAATATGCGATGTTGCTGCGCTGTGCAGCTGAACCGTTGCTTAGGGCATTCGCATGGCTTAAATGCTATAAAAACTTAATGAAACTAATAAAATGAAATTACGAATTTCTTATTTTGATGTTGGCTTATTTACTAAATGAGTGTTCTCACTCTTTAAAGCTGAGCTTAAAGTTTGTTCGGCAATTTAAATTGAGCAAAGCACTTGCCGCATTATGAAAAGTTGATTTTCATTATGCTCATTAAATGAAATTTCTGTTGAGTATTATTTGTCAAACTCTAAGCAGTCCAACATTAAGAGAAGCAAGACAAAAGTCATTATGTTTAAACAACTTGAAATATACACAAAGTTGCTGCTGAGTAAATAAAGTAAAATAGAATAAAATAAAATAACTTCTCTATATCAGCACGTAAAATCACAGAAAAATTGCTGACATTACAGCAAAGTGGCCAATAACAAATAAATTTTGATTCGTTGCGTGTGGTGTGTGCGGTAACGGGAGTGTTGCCTGCCAGGCCACAGACACTGGGCAGGAGTATCAGTTATCAGTTGCGTCAGCGTATTCCGTTACAGGCCAATGCGGCAACACATGTGGCATAAGGAGTTTTTCTTTTTCTTGGCAAGGATTGCTTATACGCAACGAAGGTGAAATAGTGCGAGGGTCGGGCCAGAGCACAAGGTTTGTTTTAACAAATGTAAAACGGTGTTTTTGTATGATTTTTTATTTTATTTTTTTTTTTTTTGGCTTTTTAAAGCCATTACGTACCCTGACTGGCGCTGGCCTTTTTCAGTAGGGCCACTTCAATGTAGTCGCTGTCGTCCTCGGCACGCTGCACGCTGAAGACCATGGGGCCAACGGGAAAGCGTATCGCATTGCCGCCAATGAAATCCATGAATGTGGAAATGCCGCGGCCGCTCCACTTCTGCTTGACCTTGCGCCCGGCCTCGGCCGGCAGCGGCGGCAGTTTGACCAAATCAAAAAGTCCCAACTTGATGGTCTCGCCGCGCTTGTACGATGCCAGAATGCCATTGGCCACGGCATAGAGGCAGCTGGCATTGTTTGCACACTGCCACGTGAGTTTATCCGTAAGGTCGGTGTTTTGTACGGACGCGGCCGGAGCCGGGGTATGGGCCGCATTGTACGTGGGCGTGCCTTTGTCCTGTGCTGCGTGGCTCTCGCTGTAGACGCTGTTGGCGGCTGTGCCGCTGCGCGAGTGTATTGCCGTGTGTGCGCCGGGCAGGCGGCACATGCAAATCAGGTAGGCGCATGCAAGTGCCAGCAGACGTGACTGCCGTGTCAACATCACAAGTTCGTTTTTGTTCGTTTCTTGCGTTTGCTTGCTTTTGATAACACTACGAATGGAGAGCACTCAGTGTAAGGACACCGTTGTCCTTGACATTGACTCAGGTGTGTTCAGGCGAAGGACAAGACGTGTTCCCTTAAACGCGCGCGTTACGTTTCACACAACTTTTTCGATTCGATTTCGAGCCGATGCAGCGCATTGCAACGAGCCTCAATGTCGACTAATTACTTTGTCTGGCATGCAACTCAGTTTTATTGTCTTTGCCACAGCCACAGCCTCAGCCTCAGCCATGGCCACGGCCTGCTGCAGACGCGCGATGCCGCTGATGCTGTTGCTGTTGCTGATGCAAACGGCGACGCAGGCGCAGAATATTATTTTATTAAAAACAATTTTGTTACAGTTTTTATTTTATTATATTATCACTTCGCATCGCATTCGTCTAGCTAACACCTAAGCGCTCTTGCGTGGCAGTCTTACTCACTCAGCGTGCAATTGCACTAACAACACCAAACACCAAACAGCAAACAACAACAAACTTAATAACAATAATGGCAACAGCGTCCGCCGCATCGCGTTTCTATTGTTGCACGCTATTCACGGCAATTGTTGCTGCTGCTGCTGCTCTGGCGTTTGTTGTTGTACGCAGCAGCCGTTGCTGCGGCAGCATTCACTTTACTTACCACTCAACTGAGAAAACAAATGTACACAAACCGATAAGATCAAGATCCATAAAGAATAACTGATGAAGTTTGCCAGTTACCCAAGCGATTCTGTGGCTCTGCCTTCACAAATGCACATCAAATGTTGATAGGCAGCAATTTTGTTATTTTTTTCAAACCCACAAAAACCCGTAAAAACGTAGCGCACCTTGCACTCGGACTGTTCATCACTTTAGATTTTTAAAACGGAAAGGACCTTTTACTTAAATTACATGCAATAAAATTTTATATTTTAAAATGCGTTGCCTTCCGATATTTATCTTTCTTATATTGCGATATGGGGCGCAGTTAACTTGATGGCGAAACATTTGCATATCATTTCAAACAATAACAAATATTTTTTCAGTGTCCTCACTCGGTAAGCTTTAACATGCATATACATATGCTTTAGCTATCAGGACAATGCCAAACTTAAAACTATATGAGCACAGCAGGCAAGGAAGAATCCTTTTCGCAATATTATTCATTTGCTGCAGACATAACCCACATAACTCAGATGCAAATCCCGGCTGCGGCTTGTGCCATTAATTTTCACAATTAAAGAAACATTCGCCGCATGAGAGATACTCCATATGCATGCACAGATGTGAGTGAGCATGCATACCCGGGGCAATTATTGTAGATACAACTGAGTTAAAGCCATACGACTAAATGTTGCTAATTTAGTGCTCATTAATTTGCCATAATTTAAAATAATTATGCGCACATCAACGCAGAGCAGCGCAGAAGCAGCTCAACAACAAAAAGCAAGCAGAAAAAAAACACAATAACACAAAAAAGGCAACTTAAAAAAAAAAATATATATATATATATATAAATAAAAACAAGAAAAAAACAAACTTAAATGCAAACGCAAAATGAGAAAAGTGAAACAGACGATTAGCTCTCGTTTTTCAAAAGTGTTTTACGGGCAACGAGCAACGAGCCACAATTACATGACCGACACAATAAACGTGCGGTTTCAACGAATCTTGTACACTCTACACACGTACACACATGGTGTGTATAATGCCATATTAAATTATTATTATTAAATATTAAAGTTAATTGATGGTAAGCTCCCAAGGTAAGAAAGGTTAAGTTTGTCAATCTGTTAAATTAGAAATACAACATTTCTGTCCTTGCGAGAATCTAAGATCAGCAGTTCATACACAATTCAATTAGAGATATATTAGATACTTTCTACCTTATCAAAGCGCCTTGCAATTATGGCCTACCCGAACTCAGCTAAGTGTTTGAGCAATAAAGGCAAGAGGGTTGAGGCTCGAGGCGTTGCATGTTTTCGCTAGGCACATGTAGCTGCTGCAAACCAATTGCAAAGGTGTTGCATGCCATGCGGCGCCGGTTTGCGGGTATTAAATTATTTAAAACGTCTGAACAAGTTGCACGCAAACTTTATATGTAGCATATTTGAGTTTTTGTTTAATTTTTCTATTGTTACTTTTTTGCTTCTTTTTTTTTTATAATGTTTATTTTAATGCACGAATGGCATATAATGCGCCTGACTGTGATTGTGGTTGTTGTTATTGTTGCTGCTGCTGCTGCTGCTGCATGTTGAAAATGAAACGCAGCCAATAAAGTCTTTAAACACACAACAAAATGCGGCTAGCAGTTAATAAAAACTCACTTTGGATAACACGAAATCAAAAACACAAAAAAAAAAGCAAAATGAAATAAAATTGAAAAAAATAATAATAATGAAGGAGAAAAAGCAAAATACAAAATGAAAAACAACGTGAAAAGCGTTGAAATTAGAAGTTATTCGGTGTATAATTTTTGAAATGGCAATTGGAGCTCAACAGCTCTGTGCAATGGCATTGTTTTTGCTTTTTTATTATTTTTATATCTCTTATTTTTTCGGGCTGGTACTGTTTACTGAGTTATGAGTTTTTTGTACGAAGTATTAACAACTTCATAATTACAATGATAAGCACGAACACAAATTGCGTTGAATGGGCGCTGAAAGTGCCATTGGCGTTGAGTTGGCTGCGATAAGCAGCCGCCAACGAATGCAAAGCCAAGAAATTTCTGCAACGCCATTAACCTTGATAGACACTTTTGTGGGCTTCGATCTGGTTCGAACTCGGCAATGGCCGATGGCTGCGGAGAAGGCGTTGGCCATGGCGGTGACTGTGGCAATGGCGGTGGCGGTCATTGTCACTGTCGCAGCTGAGGAGTTACTTGCAGCAGAGGAGTAATTCGATGCCGTCGGTTGGGTTTTCATGTTTTCGTGTTTTCATTTCTATGAAAATGACATGGAAAGAAAGTAAACAACTGAACGCAAAGGAAAGTTCGGCATTCGGTATGAAATACGATGCTAACTGGCAGCATTCATGCTGAAGATGGCTTCGCCGGCAACTTGTTATGGCAGAGGAGTAGCTTTTGGCGGCTGTAAGTACATCGCCTCTGGCATGGCATGTGCGGAGGAATGCACTCAGACACACTGAGTGTCTCCGTCTCTTTCTCTGCCACTGCCTCTGTCTCTGTCTCCGTGTCTGTCTCTGGTTATTGCATGTGTACACGGGTTTAATGATCCTTGACTCAACCAACACTCAATGGCTGTTGTTGGATTATAGAGCGTGGCGAAAGAGACGGTAACCAGATCCCAAGTTGCCAACCAGTTGTGGTTAGCGTTGTCTGCATTCGTGTACGTACAAATATGTGAGTCAATGTAACTCACTTTCAATTGTTTACAACGTTAAAGCATAAAGAGCTCTTGAGAAGACATTTGCTGATACTTAAAATACTGCTAAGGATAAAAATAGGTGGATAGATTTTCAAAAACAAGTTCTTAAGAAGCTTTTGCCTGCCCTGGCAAATTGGTTCAACTATCAAGGATAAAGATTTCAATCGTCTACATAATATATCCGCAACAAAGAACTTACAAATGCGAATTAACTAAAGAACACTCTTGAGAATATTGTCTAACCAAGGATAAAATAAAACATGAAAACACAAGTTTTATTCATTCAATCGCGCACAGTTTGCAGCCGATATAAAAAGCAATGTTTAAAAACCCAATTTTCTTTTAAGCTAAGAGCATTGAAAGAATTCTAAACGAAAAGCCAAGCAAAAAATTGTGAAGCGAACTACAGCATGGCAGAGATAAAAGGTTTCAAAAGTGCATTCGACTTTAAATTCCTTAAATTTTGCAATTATGTTATTGCATTGGCATCTGAATGAAAGCCAGCTTCTAATAAATAAGCAATGAAAGATGCTTTGGCCATTTACTCGGTTCACTAGATAAAATGAACAATAATCAAACGAAATTCCAGGACCACAATTCAGAGACGAACATTGCACATAAATACATAAATGCACTGTCGCTGTTAAATAGCATGTTCCAAGTATAAATTAGCTTTCATAAACTTTTTGCGAAACTGTCATGAGAAATTGTGGGAGCATTTTTTACCTTTTTATACCGTCATTATGCAACGCAGCATTTGAGCTTTTTCTTGCAGTATTCGTACAAAATCAAATTCTTGCCGACGTCGACCATAAAGGCAGTTTACTCATTGGAAAATGTTTTTATGCTTTGCATTAAATAATTTAATCATCGCAGATATGCAATAATTATATGTGTTTAGTTTTTCTTGTTTTCACTGACATAGTTTTCTCTCACGTGTTAATGCGATCATTCCAGCATGGCTTCTTTTTAACGTTTCCATCTTTCGCTTGTTTACCAACGTTTGTTTTTGCTTTTCTTTTTAACTTTTTTTTTTTTTTCTATTTTTCAATCGATTGCCTGCGCCCAGTGCATACTTAAAATTATTTGCAAATAATTGTTTGCTTATTAAAAATGTGGCTGATTTCACTTTCATTGCGTTTGCAAATTTATTTATTTATGTTTCTTTAATGTTGTTTGAATGATTTTCATTGCTGTTTAAATTAAAAATCGGGTGCTAATACAAATCGGAATCATAGTTATTTACTCTCTCTATATGGTATGCTACAATAAATAAACTATAAACACAGGATGTCAATTTACAGCCAAAGGCTCAGTTTCCGTATATCCAGGATATTCCCGAATCCACATGTTTAATTGAGGTCAAAACATATGATTTTGGTTCTAGTTCAAAAGAATTTTTGTGTTTTGATTTACATAACTTTTAGCTACCGAATCGCAAACATCTATTAAATTTGCTACTAGTTTGCATGGCAAACTATTTTTATATTTTTTATTCATGTTTCAAGTTCATTCAAATGTACTTATTTTATGCGATTCGTGAAGTGTCGCATTTTTAATTATATATTTAGTAACCATATTTCAAAATCAACAAGATGAAATGCCTGCCTACAACATATCATGTGGAACTGGTATGGAAAAGATATCTGTTTTTATTTCGATTATTGGTAACTGTAAAAAATTTTTATTGTAAATTTAAAACATAATCAGCTAATTGAAAATGATGTATATCGATAACAAAATCAACAAAAGCAAGTGCTTTTAATTTTTATTTATTTTAAAATAGAGTTCAACGAATAACATTAGGTATAGTAACTGCATCACCAGAGGAGTAAAATGAAAAATGAATAAAAATTTAATTATATCCAGCGGTAGGCATGCTACATGCTAGCAGTGCAATTGCAGCCTGCAAATTCGGATTAGGTGACAACCACGCTGAAATTTGCATTTCTATTTACATTGGTGTAAACGAAAACCATTTTGATTGCATATTTTTAGGCTGATCACAAAAACCGTTACACCACATTGCCCAAACACGCTACATGGTTTGAGTCTATACACAAACCACAGCACAAATGCACGTTTAGAGTTCGTTTGATTTCGCATTTCTGAATTACAATCATTTTTCAAATATGCACCTAAAATAGAATAAAACCAATAAATCATGAGAAGAAAAAAAAAGCGTAAAACGCCCATCTGAGTTTAATATTACAACGCTGTATAATATCCTAGGGGTGGGGAAGGGGCATATGCTGAGAATTCGTTGTGAGGTTCACAAAATGTTTGGCATGCACGCAAATGTATATTATTATATCATTATATTGTATTATAAACAATTTCGTATTTATTTTATGAACTGAAAATTCTCAGTAAGGATATAATTTAATTAGAATCTCCCTCTTTCGCATATTATTTATATATATAAACTAATTATATTTATGTTTATTCAATGTTAAATATTGTCTGAAAACGAAAAAAAAAGTTTGATAATATTCCACAAATTAATATTTATTTGAAAAGCATCGAAAACTTGATGAATATAAAACATGAAAAGATGATTTGCGCATTATTGCAATTACATTAATTGAATTTGATTTGCCATGGTAAACAACGTAAATATTTCTCCAATGAAAGTCATGATCGTGTAAGAGCCCGTCAATGGCTTACAATGGGAAAAAAGTGTGTAATTAAATTTATTGAATAGAAAAAATAACAAAAACACAACTATGAGTAAATGCAAGTCCACAAAAAGCTGAAAATCAGAGTGTGAACGACCATTTAACAATAAAAAGCAAAATCATGTTTTAGCAAATAATAAAAAGAAATCAAATTAAATAAAAACCCAAAATGGAAATGTGACTGGCAACGCACGTCGGCCACAGGCAAACAAAGCTTAACAGACAGCAGCGCCAGCAGCAGTCGAGGCAGCGGCAGCGGCAGCATAGGCAACACTGAACTGCTGCTCAGCTGCTGCCAACAATGCGAACCGGCAGCCAGCTCAGGCAGGCAACCGCCCAAGCAAACAGCTTCGCTGCTGCTGCTGCTGCTGCTGCTTTTCTTTGACTTACAGACTAAGTAACTGACTGAGTGACTGAGTGGCGGACTGACTCAATGGCTGACTGCCTGCATGAGTGAGTGAGTGAGTGAATGAATGATTGACTGAACAAATGACTGACCAAGCGAAGATGCTGTGAAGCTGCACAATAAATTGTAACAGCAAACAGACAGACATGTGGACAGACAGACGCACAGTTAAGCTGACGGACATGTTTAACAAAAAAACAACAACGGCATCTACTATATGTATATTGTATTAATATGAAGCAAACTTTGGCAGTTGTGTTGTTGTTGTTGTTAATATTGTTATTGTTGCTGCTATTGTTGGCATCTGCAGCTACTTTCTTTTTATTGCTTTCGAATTGATTGCTACAGTTCAGTTCAGCTCAATTCGGCTTGGCTGGGTTCAATTCAGTTTCGTAAATGTTTTCAAGTTTCAAAAAAACATCAACAACAACCACAGCGAAACACAAACTACACAAAAAATAAAAAAAAAAACTAGTCAGAAAAAATTTCGAACCAAAAATCCAAAAACAACGAAATTGAAATAAGATGAAAGATGAAAGAAACCCACACACAGACTCACTTACACTTCTATACCCCGACAGCGAGACAGACAAGAGCGTTTCAACGCTGCCGGCTTGCGCGTGTGCAAGAGTGTGAGTGTGTCAGTGTGTGGGTTCTCGCTTGTCATACGGATTGAACAATCATATGTTAAAAATCGAAATTAATACATCGAGAGTGAAAGTTGTTGCTTTTCAGTTTCGGTTAGTTTTCTGCTTCTTCATCTTCTTCTTCTTCTTATGTTTTCTTTCTGGCCATTTCGTTAGTTATTTTCATCACAGATTGTTGCTTGATCATCTTCGACGCTGTTGTGTCTTGGTTATTGTTGTTGTTTTGCTTGTTGTTCATAGTCGAGCATGGGATTATGTGTAACGGTAATGCATAAGTTCCGATTCATATTTTCACGTTCAATTAAGCACGCGGCAATTTTTCGTAACTCTTTAGCCGTGTCAAAATTAATTAGTAACATATTAATTTTAACTGTTTTTAGCCAAGTAGCAAATTAAGCAAAAAACTTAAAAAAAAAATTAATAATAATTAAAAATCAAACAAAATGCCTCAATGCCTTATGTAACTCTCTTTTTTTTGGCTATGTGATCGTGCCTTTATGTGGCCAACTGGCACAGCACACAAATGTGTTGCGCATCCTGTTATGCCGTGATCCGTTTTATTGGCTTCTTGGCTGAGTGCACTAAACTCTTCATCATTGCGGATTTTCGTTTTTTGTGCTGTTTACAGAACGTTTAATGCTGCAAACTGCAAAGTGTACAATAAATCATGCACAATTCTCCGCTCTGCCCTGTCCCCTGTCCATTGTCCGCTGTTCACTTGGCAAAAGCAAAAAATAAATTATAATAAAATAAACAACAACACACAACAAAACAAAATGCTGAACTGAGTTAACTTGTTGTTTATTTGTTGTTGTTGTTGTTGTTGCTATTTCTGTGGTTGCCAAGCTGCTTGGCTTGGCTTGGTTGGCCATTTCGTGTGCCATTTTTCCGACGTCACACTTTGCTCAGCCCGCTGCTGGTCATAATTTTTCTTGACCATCATATTATGAGTTTTTTTTGTGTATCATCGTCTTTTAATGTATGTTTGCAACTCCGCTGCGGTGCCGTTTGCGCCCCTCTCGAACTTACAATGCTTCTTTTCTTTATTATATTTTTTTTTCGCGCGCGTTAAATGCAAATTGTTATTAAACGTTTTTGTATTTTTCTCTTATAACAAAAAGAAAACAAAACGAAGCAACAAAACAAAAAAAATATATATAATAAAAAATATGGGTAAAATTAAACTCGGCATAATAAACTTTCGCTTTTCTTTATTTTTTTCTTATTTCGTTTTTTTTTTTTTTTTTTTTTTATGTAGCTGCTTTTGTTGCTCTGCATGTAAAATTTGCTTTCTCTTTCCTTCTTAAGCGCGGATTGTATATTTAGGGTTTCAGAAAATTTGCATAATTTTGCTGTTGTGACTGCGCCTATTTCTGAAATATTTTTATTCAATTTTTTAGCTCCTTTCAAGGACTTTGAGCTAATATTTGATTAATTATGTACGCGCAATTTTTATGCTCTTCTACTTATAACTCAATGGCGACGCAAAAATCAAAATACCTATTGTATTCTTTTCTTTTCTTTTTTTTTTTTTTGTTAAATTATTCTATTGTTTGAAATTTCAGACTTTTTTCAGTTTTTTTTTTTTTTTTTTTGTTTTCTGTCAATTTTATGATTTGAGCACCTTTTTGGTCGCAAACATGCAATCATTCTCATCAAGTTTTCTTGTTTACCATTTTACGGAAATGTACCTTCGAATAATGAAAACATTAAAGAATTCTTAAAGTGAAAAGGTCGACTGATTTCCATACACCCACAACCCCAAAGCATGCCAACAAAGGTGTGTCTGTTTACGCAAGTGGAAGCAAAAATAAATTTAAACGAGTTCACTAATACTCGGGATTTTAAGATAAAAAAGTGAAGATGAAAGCGTTTCTTAGTAAACTCCATGCAATAATAATCATTTCACCTTTTGCTACAGTTCAGTCGAATTATGCGGCATCACGAAACTGATAAAGACAAGAAATTAAATATTTACAAATGAGTTAATATTTTCTTTTAATCATTGCTTGAGTCAACGCAGATTATATAAGATCTACAACTCAGATTGCGCACACGACTCATGGTTGTCTTAAAATTGATTTTATGCCAGCACAAGCAATTGGACCATAACATACTGAGAACACTGTGGAGTCTGTTGTAACCGAATTACCTGCGTGCTTTAAAAACCCATCAGCATGCTGTGGATTTGCATATGACTGCTGCTCGATATATGCGCACGTATGTTTGTTTATAACAAGGAATGGCTTTTTCCCAGCAAATTGCACGGCTTGGAGAGCTTTAAACGCAGATTAAGTAAATTGAGTGGCATTGCTAATAAATCACAAAATGCGAACACTTAGGATTCGTTTTATCGGTTTTCAATGCTTTCGAAGCTGCTGCTGCCAAAAAATACCAATTGTTAGTCAAAATGTTTTGCTCGTTAACCAAGAAAATCTTTTAAATACAATAGAGAAAAACAGGGGAAAAAAATAAAAACAAAACGCGTCCCATAGACATGAAAATTTATGCTTTTGTGAGTGTAGCAGTACAAGCAAAGCTCTTCAAATAAAAACTTTATAAACTCGGCAAACTTTTGCCAGACACACTGGGAGTGCTTAGAGCTCACCCTGCCATATCATGCCATGCCATGCCATACCATGCCATACCATGGTTTTGAACTATTGAAACTGGCTGCTGATGTAGTCATTTCTGCAGTGTGCCCCCCTTGGGGGATACGCAGCACGCACATGCGTCGAGTTGACTTAGCGTATAAGACCGAAATAGAGACAACTTCGCCATCTAATAATTGCCAGTTGGGGACCAAGAGCAGGTGATGCGCTCCCGCTGTGCCGCTCTGCCGCTGCAAGGGTGTAGAGTAATTGCTGACAATTTGTAGTCACTCGAGTTGCCATTTAGCATTATTAGGGCGGGATTGCGTTCGTACGGAGAACGCCTGCAGCTGCGTGCAGTTAGCTTTTCTTTTTTTAGCTGCTGCCCACTGCAATGCGTTGCATGCACTGCAGGTTCGCGTGGTCGACCCGCTGCTCTGTCCAAGCGGCAATCGCAGAAGTGGTGGCCAACTGAGCGTAGAAATTGAAATCGCTGCCACTGAAGAGGAAAATTATGTGCGCCGGCTTAGAAACAATGCATAGAGAAAAACGAAAAGCGAAAAAATAAACCATCGATGGCACGCACAACATTGCCACAAATGAAAATTCATTTTAGCTGCTTTAATTTTATGCTTCAGACAAAATACCAAAGACAATTGCGACAGTTTCAATTGTTTTGCTTAAAATTGTCGCATTTTTTGCCAGTCTTTGTTTTATTTTCTTCTATTTTGCCTAGAGCGTTGCGGGCATGGTCACGGCGGCGGCCACAACCATGACCACGGCCACGGCGTCGTTCGGTTAGCATACCTGGATGGCTTTTGGGAAAGTAAAAGAAATGATTTGTGAAATGTTCGCTCGGTATATGTATAAAATATGCCTATCCGCTGGCCGTCACATTTAGTTGACAATTGTTCGAGTACCTGAGAACGCTGCAATTCGCTGCGGCTTCTTCGCGTTTTCCTATAACCGTCTGTCAGTCCATATCGTGTGTGCATATCGTGTGTGAGGATATGCTGCGTGAAGTGTTCCTGCTCTGCTGCCTTGGCCTGCTGCAGTCGGGCTTTGCCAATGCAACGCTGAGCAGCGCCAGCGTCGGCGATTGCCTGACCAACTCATTGGATAGTTCAGTGTACTGTCGCGGCTCGCGCGCGATTCGCAACATTATTAAAAATCTAAACAAGAGCGATAAGCCGGTGGTGCTGGTGCGTGGCCTGGAAATTGTGCGCAGCTCAAAGGACAATGAAACGGCGCTAGACGATGCTGCAGCAGCAGCGGAAACGGATGATTCGTTTCTAGGGCTCTTTGCGGCTTACTTGCGGACGCACGAATTGAATTTGAAATTCTCTGATTTGCTGGCGGACGAAAGTGAGCAGTTTTTGGCGCATGACTTGCAGCGGCAGGGGGTTGGTGACGGCGGCGTTGGACTTGGCAGCTACAGCGACAGCTTTGGCACCAGCATTGGCACTGGCATCGGCGCTGAAGGTGCGTGCGTTTTATTGCTGCTGCTGCTGCTGCTTCAGCCTTTGTTGCTTTGGCGGCTTTATTGGCATTCCAATGAGCGAAAGGTTTGCCATGGCCGTTTGTCTGCTCAAAGTGCTTTATTTCCGTTTTTATGGCCCACGCAAATGGCCAAATCGGCAAATGGGCATCAATTGATGCAAATCGCTTCGTTCTGTCTGTTCTGCTTGTTCATTGCGTGATTTCGGTGTCGGTTTCAGATTCAGTTTCGGTTTCGGTTTCGTTTAGTATCGTTTTCCTTTTGCAAGGCAATGACAAGCAATGAGTTGCAAATTTTATGATCGTTAGAGGCTTTCTTTCAAATTGAAATTTCTTTTGGATTTTTCAAGCGAAAAATGTTCTTTCGCTTCATAGCAAATTATGACAGCACACCACGCTATTGCACAATAAAACAGGCGCCTCAACAATGCCCCGGGCATAAATGAAGAGCAACAATTTCCAGGCAATGTCTTTTTTATGCATATTTCTGTTATGTTACATGCTCGATGGCATTAACTCTCAAATATTCTGCTGGCAAGTGACTGGCAACTTACTGACTCGAAATGCTAACTGGCAGTTAAAATTACCTAACAGCAAATAAAACATGACAGCATAACAGCTACACAAGAAATCTTGCGCTGATTTTTGATATACAAAAGAGTTTTCACAGCAGCCGGCAGTTAGAATGCAAAGGAACGGAACTAATTTAATGGCCAGACCCTTAACAGTTTCAAAAAAAAGAAAAAATAAAACAAAAAGACTTACTAAAAAGCATAGCTGGACTAAATATTCTGTGTGTGCTATGTTGAATTCAAGGATAATTTTATTATTATTTTAATTTCACACATTGGCTGGGGGGCCATCATCATCTGTCCGTCCCTAGTTGTTATAATTCATTTATATATTTAATTTAATGTCCTTAGTCCGCACTGTGAGATGCTACTGAAATGCACACAAAAGGCATAGAGACTGTATTTTTTTGTGCATTAATAAAGCGAAATGCTTTTAAAGCAATAGAAACGGCAACGCAGCAGGACATGCATAAGTATGTTGTGGCATTATCATTTTGTGTCCTGTTGTTTGCTAGCTACCATCAATTCGTGTGTGCGTTGGCTGTTAATCGAAGAATATGAATTTCACTGCGTGCTTTTTGTGTATCTTTTCATAACTGGCAACCATAATAGAGGCACGCAAAAAGGATAAAGGACAAGGCATGCTGCTCGCGGTGGCGCTCATGTTTGGCAAAATGATGGCCGTCTTGGGCCTCGGCGGCATCGGTGCGCTCGCCCTGAAGGCGTTGGGCGTCGCCATGGCAGCGTTGATGATGGCCGCCCTCGTGGGACTCAAATCATTGGCTCAACACGGACACGAGAACACACACAGCATTTCATATCTCACTGCTGAGGGACACCATCACAAACGTCGTCGGCGACGTCGTCGAAGCGTGAAACTCGCCCCCTATGATGCTCAGCCCCTGGTGTATGCCGGCTGGCAGAGCAATGCAAAAGGCATTTAATCGTTTGGCAGCGAGTCGACGTTTTTATTTAGTCCGTAGCGTATTTTAACTTATTCTCGCATACTCGCACATACACACACACACACACACACGCATATGCACACATACACACACACACGTTCATATATAATTATATGTTTATTTATTTATTTTGGCAGTTATTTATTTTATATGCAAAATAAATTCTCGCATTTTCACTCGCTTTATTGTTTTTTCTTGCATTTCGCTTTTGCGTTTTTTTTTTGTTTTTTTTTTCTGCTTATTTTGCTTCTCGCGCTGCCCCAATTTGCTTTGCTGATTAAGCTGCGTTAATGTCTTTGCCTTCGACTGACTGAGTCTGTGTCTTATTTACTTTGGCTCGTTTCGTATACAATATTTTGATTTTTCTCAGCTTTTGCATATTTTTTTTGCATTCCAAGGCATACGCTGCCGTCCGAGCTCTTCGCCCGGCTGCCCGCATCCTGCTCACTTCTGTTGCTGTTGTTGTTCCGTTTGATTTTTTGGCCAGCTGAGATGCTTTTCTGGTTTGACCAGAATATACGAAATAAGCGCATATCTTTTGCATAGCTATGCGTTCCGCATTGTTGTCACTTTGTAGCTGCGGCTGCTGCTGCCGCTGCTGCTTATGCCAACCGAGACGACGCCGGCGTCGCTTCTGGCATCGCATCGCATCGCATCACATCATTGCCATCGTCCAGCGTGTAGCGAGCGTCTCTGCTATTGATTTTTATTTCTCCGGTGGCTTGCTGCCGTCTCTTCATGAAATCGGAGAAAGTTGCGGCGTCTTGTCTTGTCTTGTTAGTATTTTCTCTTCTTATTTCATATTTATAATTTTGTTTTGCCGTTAATTTGTCAGGAATTCTGTTATCTCTTCATCGATTCAAACGACGACTGCGTCGACTTCGCCATCATCATTATCATAATAGTCATCACAGTTTCACAGCCGTTGACAATCATTAACATTTTCTGTTCATCATGTTTTACATTTCATGCGCATTTCAATTCTGCAGACTCAAAACAGATTTCATCTAAACTTTTGTTTTCTATGGGACACACTACATTTGCATAAATTCAATAAAATAACTTTCACTGTTTCTGAATTACTTTACACGGTATTCTAGCAAATCTTGAATAATAAGGAGCTGCCACTTGTATATCTTAAAATAACAACAACAGATCTATCGTTAATCTTATTCACAGCTACAGACACGTGGATAGATACAAATATTGTTTATATTTACACATTTTTAGGTAGCATTACAAAGCGAAGTTCATGTTGATGTTAACGAGATCTTCAACGAGATTAAATCAATTAGAAAGCTAATCCCGTTTGTATTTAGTTCGGATTAGTTCCTAAATATGAAATGTATATGAAGAATATTGAACAACGATTATATGTTAAGGTCAGGAATTTCTATGCATGTGTCGAGTTTCCCCAAGCTGCCTCCTCTGCTTAATAATCTTTCAAAGTTATATAACAAATATATTTAGTGTCTCGCATTTGACGACTGTATGTCAGGTTGCCTAACTTTGCCCGAGGTGCAAATTAAATAAAATCGAACATGCACAATTTGAATTCGAGTCAAAGAAAAACTCACTAAGTTAAGTAAGTTAAGTAATTAACACAAGTGGCTGGCAGGCAGCAAACAGAATTTAAGGGAAAGCACACAATACCAGAAAATTATATAAGCATTAGGAAATGGGGGGAAAAAAAAACAAACAAAGAAAATTATAGAAAATTTTCTAATTATAATGAAATGCTGTTGGTTGCTTTAGGTTATAAATGACATCATTACTCAAATACGACTAAAAGTCATAAGTAACTTTAAGTAACATAAATAACAAAAGAAAAAAAATATTCAAAAAAAAAACAAACCATACCTACAATAAAACAAATGAGTTCTATTACACAATTCACAGCAGCAACAACAACAACAACAACAAGAGCAATTGTAACAACACGAAGAGACACAAAGGCGATGACAACTTCTGCAACGAAATCAGAGCCAATGCTGAGGTCGACTATGACGACGTGGCTGGTCCCTTGGCTGCAGGGCCAAGTCAGTCTGATGTCAAAACTTGCTCTACCTGCCCAAAACAACAGACGCTGCGCGCCCGCCGGCCCTGCCAGCCCTGGGATGCCGCAGATAACTTTCCCTTTTCAGCGACATTTTACGAGCAACAATTTCAACGCCGGCAAGCGCTAATTTTTTTTTTCTCCTTTTTTTTCCATAACTTTTTATCGTCTTCATTTTTATAGCAACAGCCACAACAATCCGAAACTTGGCCAAGCAACAGCAATTAAATTACAAAATCAGTTAATAAAAGCAGCAAATGCGAATACGAATGTGTGTCTCTGTATCTGCATAAGTATCTGCGTCTGTGTCTGTGTGTGTGTGTGTGTGTGTCTGTCTAATGTGGGATTTGCTTAGCTCGCTTTGGCTCACACTGCGTTCATTGAAGCGCAGTACGCGGCGTATCTTTGCCTTTAAATTTGTACAATAAATAAAAGCCACACCAGCAAAAAGTGAAGCTGATAATGGGAAAGATGCAGCAGCCTCCGCCGCCGCCGCCGCCACCGCCGCCGCTAGCCATGTTAAGGCTGAGATAACGATGATGACGATAATGATAATGGCGATGATGATGATGATGAAGACGATGTTGATGTTGATGATGACTGCGTTGACGTTGATTGACTTTATATAAACAGCAGCAGCGTTCATCGTTCAGCGTTCGGCATAAGTGAAATGAACACGCGAGCGTATTAAATTTAATAAATTGATTTTCAAAATTTTGAGTCTGAGTTTTGTTGCGCATGAACACACAAACACATGCACGAAACAAAGTCACGCTGCGACGTCAGCGCTGTGATGCGATGCGAGACACTGCGATGCGCATTGTCTGTCTGCCGCGGAGTCAAGCCAAGTCTTGGCTAGCTGGCTGGGCTGAGGCCGGAGTTGATGGCGATGCTAGTCAAGTCAACCGAAACTTTGACCGAATGAGCAAAATAAATGAATTGCGTGGCGCAAATGAAAGTTCATAAAGAAATTAGTTGATTAATCGTTTGTTCGTTCGGTTCATTCGCTTTGTTCGTTTTGTTGTTTATTTATTGCAATGTGTGAGCACAAACATTGCGTATTTCGTATCTGGGTCCGGCATTACGGCGGACCGGCTTAATGGTTTTGGAAAATGCGCGTGCCGGCGCAAAGTGTCGCCCAGCCTATATAAAACGCGTGGCCTGACATGCTTTTTCTTTTCTTCTTATTGGCTTCAATAGAGCGAACGAAGGCGGCAACGGCGACGGCGGCGATGGCGGCGGCGCCGGCGAATGAATCGACTTCTTAAAATTTCACTTTCCATTTTGCTGTTTCTGCTTGATTTTCGTTTTCGGTTTTTGCTTTTCGTTGCTGGCTAGAAACCACGCGCCCACCATCTAGTCCACGAGTATCTCGCATACGATCTTATATCCGCCCTGTCGATGCTGCTTGGCTGCTCGGCTGCTCGGTGTCTTGGACATTGACTCTTTGGCTTGCTTAAGATGTAAATTCATTTGTAACCCAAATACCGCAAATTCTTTTTACAAGATCATTCCATTAAGTTTCTCATCTGTTTAAATTTTTTTCTCCACGGTTTTTTTTTTTTTTTTTTTCTCTTTGACTAAACTATGATTATTATGCAAATTTAAGAAAAAAAAACAAAAGTATTAAAAGCACAAAACTCAAAAAACACAAATGTTTGAGAAATAGAAAGAGAAAGCAGAGAAACAGTGGAACAAAGTGCGCACGGCTACAAAAAAACAATGTTTATTTTTATTTTTTCTGTTTAATTTAAATAACATTGTAATTTTTTCTAAGGTTTTTATAATTACCTCTTTGAGCTTTGTTTCAGAGTAATCGCTTTAATGGTTTAAGTGTACGTGGGCTAATGCCGAGAAAATATTTAAAGAGTCTATAAAAAATAAAAACGCTAATATTGGCTACTTCAAACAAAAAGCAAACTTTGCGCATAATGGCAAAGAAAATGACAGCATTTATGATTTATTTAAATTTTATTCTATTGTTGGCAACAATGCCTTGTTCCAATGATGTAATGCCGAAATCAGACTAATTTGTGTTTCACTTTCTTTGCTTAACCAAAATACGAAAAGTATACAAATCATTTAAGGAATTTCCCACAGTCTCGTACCTAAGAACTTTCTCCTTTTATTTTTTTTTTTATATATATGTACAAGCAACTGTTTTCTTTTTGTATCCAATATTTCGTTTGTGAAAAATTCCTTTGTCATTGTGCAAATGCAAAGTTGCTAAACACTAACGATTTCAACAAAAATTTTCACACCCTACTCACCTGTTGAACGCAGAATACTTTCTGCTTAAAACCAAAATCAAAAGTAATCAATCGAAAGCACATACTCAATTTGATTGCAACAACAACAACAACGACCAGCATACAAGAGAACAAACAACAACAAAAACGACTTCCCAAGGTAGCTGCTGGCAAGCAGACAGCAACAAATAGCAAAATAAACAAACGTGCCAACTCGCCCCCAGTCATAAATGGGAATGTGCAAATCTCTTAATTGCACAGACCCTTCAACGACTGCCAAGTGCACGTGTGGCCATTAGGGGAGGTTCGCAATTGCATGCATATTTCAAAATGGTATTTAAAATGTTTGCACACTTCAGTTTACCAACGCAGTGCGGATGAAGGTTTTTCCAATAAGTTTTGTCGATTCGAATTAGTTCCGTGCATCCGACGTTAGTTTCCCCCCATAGTTTATGTACATATGTAAATTAGCGAAACTTTCACAATAATCTTATTCGAATGGTTTTTTTTTTTATTATTATTTGTCGGCCACGTCTGTAGTCAGTCGCCTACAGAGAAGCCATAAAATAGTGACAACATTTTAGGCCCAAATCGATGAAGACGACACATTGGGGTTAATCACATTTCTGTAGCGAGCATGAAAGCGAAAATGCGACAAAGAAATGAAAATTAAATATTTCCTTTTGTTATTGCTTCAGGCTAGCAGAAGTTTCATCACAAAAGAAAACAAAAAAAAGCCAGAAAAAAATAAAACTGGTGAAACTTTTACTTGTGCACGCACGCGATTACCTCACAGGCGAATATGTCTCATAGTCCTCATTTAGCAAGTATCAACTCCCTTTCATTGCGCATGAATTGCAGGGGGGAACTATTCGATTTTGTTTCTGTTATTTAACTTGAAAGATTAGAATGTCTGCATGTGTGAAACAGTGACTGTCAAAAGTTACTTCTACGTAGCCACTCAAGGCACTTTCATGAGAAAAGCCAAAAAGGATCTTTTGTTTTTTTATTTTTTGTATTATATATATATGTATATGTGAATATTTCTTTTTTGCCATTTTTTGATTTCACTTATGCCATGCAAGTGTAAGGAGAGTTCTTTGCCAAAAGCCATGAGTATTGAATAACCTTTGATGCACACAAAAAATAATCGGAAACACATGAGCTGCCTATTACACAATTGGAAAACTCGTTTGTGGCAAGCAACGTCCGACTGTCTTATCCGGTTTCCGTGGCAGTAAAATTCGCATAAAATTGCGATAAAAATTTGTGATGTCTTGCGTGTGTTCGGATGTGTTATGTGGGTGTGACACTTAAGGGGGTGTTAAAGGCGGCATAGGGAGAATTACGTTTGAGTATGTAATAAAATAAATTTGCTTATTATTAACATCATCATCAACTGCAAAACAGCAAACAGCAACAACAACTATAAAAACAAATGTATTAGCAAAAGCTAAGCGAAATCATCACACTTAACATTCAATGAACTGAGGATTTAACAGCAACAGCACAACAACAAAAACAAACAATAACAACATGAGTTTCGACTTGAGTAAACTGGGTGCGACTTCTTTTTATTTTCTTTTTTCTGTTTTTTTTTTTTTTTTGTTTATACTGTTTTTGTGTTTTCTTTAATTTTATCGTTGTCCAACTGGAAATAAAACGAAGGAATTCACATGTTTTGAGCTACTGACGCAACAAAGCACAGGTTTAGTTTACAACTTTATTTTGAGGTTTCTCCACGCTATGCATACCCTGCACTTGTATTGCAGATACGCATATATGTATGACTATGATGAAGTTAAGCAATTGCAGAAGTTTGTCTGAAAGAGTTGCCCATGGAAGCATCAAATATGCAAAGAACTTTTGGATATTGTGCTGCCTGGCACAAAATCAGATGGTAGCGGATTTTGTTGCGTGCACATTGCATGGTGTTTTTTCTTGTTTTAAGTGCTGGTCAGTAGGGTATGAAAGCTTCGTTTGGGGCGAGTGTGAGGCGTTTTCTCTTGTTTTACTGTCATTCAGGTTTTTGTGCGCTAGCCAAAACAAATTTGCAATGTGTTTACGTTTAAGTCATAAAAGACATCGCGAAATTCATTCACAAAATCGCACAAAGCCAAAAACATTCAGCCGACAGCAGAGCGGACATGAACGTGCAACGCGTGGATATTAATGGGCGGATGTGCTCATGGACCACAAGCGAAAAGCTAATCTAACTTGAATGTTTGTGTTTGCTATTGTTGTTGTTGTTGCTGCTGCTGCTGCTGCTGCTCGCTTGAACTCATTTACATTTAAATGCCATACGAAAATGAAGCAAAAGTTCAACAACGAAATTTCAGTTTCGATTAATTTCCTTGTATCGCATATCGCTTCTTTTTTTCTTTTCTCTCTATCTATAACTTTCCCCTGTTGCTCGCGTACCGTACGCATATGCTTTGGCCAATTTACAGTTACGAAATACCGATGCGCATTTACACATTAACCGTTACAGATCTGCCACTTGTCGATAATTTTTATGACGTTGACATTGACGACGGTCGACCGTTGAGGCATGAGACATAATGCAAAATGCCTGATGAGTCCTACATTGCCGCAGCCAACACCTCGACCGCCCATATAGAGAATTAAATGTGTCTGTAGCTCAATTTGAATAACGCATACGCACCATTGCACGGGAGCAAGTGCCGAGCTGAATTTTTCGTGGTCGAAGGCAATTAAGAGATGAATTTCATTTAATTTTGTAATCGTTCATGCTCAGTTTTCGTTGGGTAAGTGGCGAATGCGTGCGTCACTAATTTCGTAAATGTTGACGATCTCTAGATCCGTTTGAGTCTTTCCCTTTCCTCCTTTCACATGCACATCGCAAGTCGTTTGCCACTAACTAATTGCGCATTTTTAATGTGTGACTTTGTGTGTCGTTTTTGTTTTTTTCTCTCTCCCTCTCTCGCTTGCTGTTATTCCGTTGTTTTGTTGAACTGTTCATGTGGCGCATATCCGTTTTTATTTGCTTTTGTGTAATTTCTCTTTCTTTTCACTCAAGCAACTGAAGCGTTATTTGCACTTTTGCTGAAATTGTTTGCTAATGTGTCACAACTTTAGACATCGTCAGGTGCAAAATCGTTGCTAGGTTTTTAACAGCTTCGTTTTCGTGGTTTCTTGTTGATTGATTTTCCCTTTCGTTTGTTGGCTGCAACTTTTTCCAAGATACTATTGTGCATTTTCATTGGAATTGCAAACGAACTTGAGTTCACATTATCACATTCAACTTGCAAATACTTTGCATAATTACAAAAACGAAAAATATTCATATGACTGTTACTTTGAGAAGGAATTTTAAAAAACGTGTAGCTCAAATGTAACAGACAGCGTTTTAAACGTCCCAGTTATTAATTTCTTATGACTTATTTCATACAATGTAAATTTAAAAAAAATTAAATGCAGATAAATGTCTGAATATGCATAAAAAGCGCAGAAAATTACTATATTAATTTTGAAAGCTATTTCATTAACTTATCTCAATGACTGTATTTTCTTTTTTTTAACATAAAGCCTTTGTACTAAATAAATGAAGTTCTGGGTTGAAGGAAGCCATAGCAATTCATATAACTTTGTTTAGCTTAAATATGTTTACTACAATTTGGATTGAGTCAAAAACATATCTGATTATAAATTCAAGATTTATCCTGCTTAGAGAGACTTTTTCTGAAAATCTTCTTTAATGGCATAATTAAGACACATGCTGTTCTGTTCAACATCATACATTCACAAATGCTCGACTGGCTTTAAAAGAAGATTCTGCACAGAGTGCTTATGTACTTAATTACTGCTTTCGTTGCATGCCACAAGCTGAATTTACAGTACTAATTAAAAGCCTTCAACACTCCCATTTTATTAGTCTGCTTAACGGATTTGGGCGGATCACGAGGTTGTAAGGCTCTGCTAGCAGATGAATGCATGGTAATTAACTCTAAGCCCAGGGAGTGTGCCTCACCCAGCAACCGTCCAAGAGCAAAGACGAGATGTGAGATTTGAAGCGTAATTACACAATTCGCCTTCTTAAATCACAATTTGTGATTTATTATGTAATAAGCGGACGCAGCACCAAATTTATAATGCTCGTATGTGGCGTAGAGGCATGGCCAAACATGAAAGAGAAACGATGATGCGCACAAAGTCACGAGAGGGAGCAGAGAAACGCATTAATAAGATAAACAAAAGCAGCAACGAAAGATGCCGAAATCGAATTTCGGAAACTTTCATTTCTTATGACTGAAAATGCGAAAATTACATACGCAATAAAAACTTGTGCCTAGTGAAAGACGCAATTGCAGCAGCAGCAGCAGCAACCGCAACCGCAGCAGCAGCAGCGACAGCAACAGCCGCAATCACCTGTTTAGCACCTGCATGTTGTAATCTGCGTCGATGCGCCAATGCTGCGATGCGCCCATGTGCCGACCTGTACGCAACTGAACTGAATTGGGCGAACCGCAAGGCGAACAAAATCGAAAATTTACAGTTATGTCGGTTGAAGTACAAGTATCGTATAGCGCAGATTATGCGCTTCGCAATAAAACAAAAAAAAATAATAAAAATATCGAGCAAGACTAAACATCTCAACGCGCAGCGGCGCCAAGTCGTGTTGACTCAGTTCGGCAGCAGCGACGCGACGGAACCGTTGAAGATGCGTTTATACGGCATTTGAGCCATTGAGTTGACTTTTGTGGAACTCGTTGAGCAAAGTCATGACCAAGCAGCTGAGCAACAACCTTGGCAATCGCTCTCCTGCTGCCGCTCTCTCTCTTTTACTTTGTTTCTGCCTTGCTCACTGTATTACTCACTTAACTTTTTCGTTTTGTTTTTGTTGTGAGTATTGGTTGACTTTCTTCGACCTGTGTAGCGGTTTCAAGCTCAGCAGTTATGCAGGCAAACAATGCGCAGCGCAGACGACTCTGCCGAAATAGCAACAAAGCCAACAACAATCTAGAAATAAAAACAGAAGAAACGAAGTTGGAGCACGTTGTAAGTTGGCTTCATGCGGAAACTTGTGTGCGAGACCTGTTTCTCTCTCATTCTGTCACAACAAAGTCGTCGTCGCCGTATTAAATTAACGACTGACTCTGTAAAGCTCGACTCGTCACAAATCGTGTTGAGTTAGCTTGGCTTGGCGTGGCGTGGTGCTTTTTTGCTCGATGATGCTGTTGACTTTTGCTTAGGTTTGGTTTGGTTTGATACTGCAATAACAACAAAGAAAGCAGCAACAACAACAACAACAGCAGCTGCGTTGAGTTCGCTCCCTTCGCAGTCGGCGTCGTTATTAATATTGTTCTCCGTTATTATTATTACTGTTGCTGTTGTTGTTGTGGTGGTTGTTGCTGCGGCTACTGCTGCCGGTGTTGTTGGTATATTTAAGTTATAGCGTCGCAGTCTCGATGTTTTTTTTGTTGTTGCTTTTCTGTCTTTTTTGAGCATGGGCTTTACATAATTCCATGTCATTCCGTTCGCTCGTCTGCTGGAAACTCTTTAAAAACAGCCTGACACCGTCGAAAAATTATCAAACCGCAGCTTGTTCCATTCGAATGAACACCAGTGGTTTCGGTGGTGTGGTACAGAATTGGAATATTTAACATAAAATACTTAAACTTTAAGGGCAAACACAAAATGAAATTCTTTGTTGCAACCGCTTGCGTCCTGTTGCTGGCATCCGGCATCACTGCCGATCCTGCACCAGCAATCAACGCCGAACAGTCCAGTGCATTCGCCAAATGCTTGGAAGCTGATTCAATCTCGTGTCTACAGCTCACGGTATGGATTAAACTCAACACATCAAAATAAAACAAAAAAAAAAAAAAAAATGAAAACACAACACAACTGAACCCAACCCAGAAATGAACTAAAGGATTAATTGTAGTGAAAGTGCCAATGAAAGTTAAACTAAAAAATGCAAATCGATTGCACAATGCAAATAAAAGTGAAAGCCAAAAACATACAAAAAAAAAATAAAAATAAACAAACATTAAAGTAAAAATGTATCACAAATAAATCCAAAAAAATATTGAAATAAAAAATTGAGTGCAATTTAATTGGTTTGTCACAAAGGACCTTAAAGTGAAAGTGTAACAGCAGTTAAGAAGAAAATAAAAATGACATTAAAATCTCATTAAGTAATGATGACGAAATACTTTCCCTGCTTACATAACATCACAGTGCCTTGGATAATTCTACAATTGTTGCATTCAATTTTTGGAAGAAATGTTTCAGATATGTTTTCTTGGCTTGCATAATATTAAAGTTTATCTCACTAGTCAGAATTTTCGCTTAAATTTTCGAAACAAATCACTACAATAAATTTATCATTCAATTACTCAGTCAGACAATCTCATAGTCAAACAATCATTAATCTGATATTCTCTTTCTTTTTTCCCTTTGTCATATCTGTGTGGCCATCCATTCGTTCATGCGTAGGTCTTCCGCAAGGCCAAAGCGATCTTTGACAATCCACAGATCGAACTCGTTGGCGGCGTCTCGTTGATTAAGGCCAATGAAGGACGTCAGGGCAAATCGCTGGACAACTCAATTGCCGTTGAGGGCGCACCCACAGTTGAGGCACGCACCTCAGAGATGGGCACATACTTCGTCGAAAACGCCAAGAACTTCTTCGCTGAGCGTTCACTGAACTTCAACTTTGCCAATGCGGCGCGCTCCGTCGCCCGTGCCATACCTGATGACATCAAGGCCGATCTGCGTGAATTGGTGGTCGAGTCGCGTACAAAGAAGAAGAAGCTGCTTAAGAAATTCTTGCCAATTCTGTTGGGCGTCGGTGCCAAGATCGCTATTCTGGCCATTGGTTCCATCTTCGGTCTGCTTCTCCTGGCCAAGAAGGCGCTCGTCGTGTCGGTCATTGCATTCTTCCTGGCACTCGCAGCTGGCGCTTCAAGCGGTCTGAGCCGTCTAGGCAGTTCCGGCGGCGGCGGCGGATTGCTCGGTGGTCTGGGCGGCCTCTTCGGTGGCAAGAGCTCTGCTACCAGTTCTAGTAGCTCCAGTGGCTGGTCATCGGGTGGTGGCGGCTCCTCAGGTGGTTGGTCTTCGGGCGGCGGCGGCGGCGGCGGCGGTTGGGATACGCACGGCGCCTACAGCGCACCAGTTGCCCAGACAGTTGCCTACTCTGGCTACAAGCAGGCCAGACGATAAACTGTTTGCCAACAACATCAACAACAGCAAAAACATTTGGATGGTAATATGAAAGAATTATTGCTGTCGAGTCGAGGAAGATCATTACGCGAACGTTTTTAAATTATGTTTTATTTATACAAAATATTTATAAATTATTTATTTTAATTTATTTATTAATCAACGATGACGAACAAGCAAGCAAACAAACAACCGACATCCCGATTTGTTTTGAAAGTGCCTAAACACAAGACCAATAATAACTACATATATGGACGACAAGTCTGCCTAGAGAAAGGCAAAGGCCCGAGACCACACATATACAAAACAGCTTGACATAAACATACACATACAAACATATACAAACACACACACACACACGCACATTCATCAACATCTCTTTCTATTTTCATACACTTTGAAACTGCTCAACTGCTTTCTTTCGCCTACGACCTTATGATTTAATTTGTTAAGAGTAATTGTTATGTATTTAAGTGATTATGTTTAGGTATTTATTAGTAATACTCCAGGCTCTAAATACTCTGCACATATAAGCCAAGCACAAAATGCATGCAACTAGTCGCAAATTGCTAGATAAATTAAATCGAAGCACTATCTGTTCATTTACTCTCTTACTATATCTCTATATCTATCTATCCCAATCTATCTTTCTCTATCTCTATCTCTTAGTCACCCTGTCTTGATCTTTCTCTGTCTGTCTCTGTACTATCATCAGTCAGTCTCTCAACATGTTTATCCCTAAAAATGTTCTTCTTCTTAACTGTCTATCCAACTGTCTGAACTTATGTGCTATAAACTACAAAAGCTTTACTATTACCTACATACCTCTATGCTACTCTTTATCTGTAACTACGTTTCCTAATTCATAAAATACGTTAAAAAAACAAAAACAAAAACAACAACATACAAAATCAAAATGCTGAAAAAATCAAAGAAACCAATAATAACTTATTTTCCAAAAAAAAAAAAAAAAAAACAAAACAATCATTCAACATGCTTTTCATTACTCTCTTCCTATATCTATTTCTCTCTTCTCGCTCTACATTTCTCTACACATACTTCTCTATGTACACTTCTCCATTTCTGTCATAATTTGCATATTATTTTACAGTTTCTCAACAATCATTAATAATAAAATTTCCTGCCCAAAAGTTAAAAGAAAAATCACGCATACGACATGTATTACCATTTGGAGGATTTGGCTATTACAAAAGTTTAAACTTGGCCACTTCTGGCATCGACATATTTTCACAAAGATTTTTGCAAGCTAACGAAAGCAAAAATTATATTATCATAAATCATGAACTGAATCATCGAAAAACCATTTTAAATAATTAACAAAAACGGAAAAAAACCTAAACCATTTCTTCACATCGAAAACTTTCATTTTTATGCGATCACTGCAGTCATTCGAAGCAGGCAACTGCCAAATTCGTACAAATCAACCCACTTCATCGCTTTTATCTTTATTTTTTCTTATATTTTCTTTTTTTTTTATATATATATGTTTTTTATCTTTTTGTCTTTGCATTTGAAATTTAAAAATTTCACCCACTTTTTCAAAATGCGTTTTACAATGTGTCCGTAAATGTTTTGTGTTTTTCTGCACCCGCACCAGCTCCCGCTAATTTTGTTGTTGTTATTGTTTGTTTGCGTAGAGCTTTAAATCTAATTTACCTGCTTGTGTACACAAAAAGCAATAAAAATTTGTTATACAATAAAAATAAAAAAAAAAAATACTCCTCTCTTTGTCTGCACAGCAGCCAAAGCCATAACTGCGATAACTAGTTCAGCCGCATGACTGACACTTTTGGCCAAACTCATTGTCGCACACTCGCCGGCTTTGTCAATGCAAAGACACACTGGCAAGCCAGACAAGGAAAAATACAATACAGACAAGCGCAAATACTCGCAGTTTAATGACCACGAGTTTTGTTTTTGTTTTTGGTTTTCAATTTGTTTTTTCGTTTTCTTTTTTTGTTTTTTTTTTTTTCATTTGATTACCAATGACTGTGGCAACAGTTTGCTGTAAAATTTTAAATGTCTTAATAGATGCTCTCTGCTCTCGCTGCAGTCAGCATTGGCAGCCACCGAAAAGCCATTAACATATCGCATTCAGTTTTTTTTACAGTTTGTCATTTTTTTGCTGGGGATTTGTGTCGCCGCTTGTATTATGTTGATGATGATGAATGAGCCGATGGGCCTTAGCAAGTGTCAAACAGCAACAACTATAAACAACAACAACAAAACACTGACAACGAGTTGTATATAGCATAAGTCGCATTTGCACATTCATTGAAGAAAGTTCGAACTTTGTCTCACTGTTTGCCTGCTCTTAGTTGGACTGTTTGACTATTTGGCTATTTGGCTGTTGGGCTTTAGTTTCTCCTCTGCGTAATTGCATTTTAATAACTTTATGAGTACTTAAGCACAAATGGCATGGCAAAAACGCAGACGCCTCTCGGCAGTACGAAAGAGCCGGACAGTCGTTTAAGCGCCTAAACATTATTGACGATTGCCACTTGCGAAGCAGCGACAGCGTCAGCGTCACTTATGCACGGTTTTGTGCTTTACTTACGAATATGACCCAGTTACGCTTGCCAAAGTGCAAGCGAGATGGCACAACAGAGCCGAAGCTGCGCGTATAGCATCAAATGTTAATACGTTCTCGAAGTATCCACTCCACACGTTTGACTCTTGCCTTGCCTTGTTTCAACTTCGCCTTCTTTGTGGTCTTCACCGTCGTCGTCGTCGTCGTCGTCGTCGTCGTCTTTGTCTTGGTCGTCGTTTTTGTGTTTGTTGTTGTCGGTTTTGTTGTCGCTGCCTTTGGCTTTCTTCACACCTCGCCACTTTTAAGCTGCAACAACAGCAACAACAACAATTAACTATGTCGCGCATTTTTCTACTCATTTATACTTCAGCATTTCGTTTTATTTATTTAGTTTGTTGTTGTTGTTGCTTTTCTGCTTTTTTTAATTTCTTTGTGTTTTTTTTTCTCAACTTGTGTGCTTTGACCGTTTTGTTGTTTGATTTGTTTAGCACTTTTTTTTTTTTTTCATTCAGAAAATTTTTGTTGTAGCTGAAGTGAAATTTTTTAAGCAGTTTTCTGCTTAAGGTGTCACGATCGAAATCGATTCAAAGCATTTTCATTGGGGAACAAGCAAATATCGAACGTCAACATTGAATAACTTTGTATAGTTTCGCGTGAATTCCTTTTCAAACAGATTCTTCAAAAGCGAAAGTAACAAGGGTATCTCATTATATTCGCCTCCATCTAGTGCTTTCTATCAAATGTAAATAAGCCGTTGAATATTCATTGGCAAACCGCAACAACGTCACGAGCTTTCAGTTCAACAAATAAACTTATCCGCCAATGACTTATTCGTCCGCAGAAAACTGAAGTCTACTTACAGGCTTAAAAAAACTTTCTTTTGGTTTTAAAGAAAAAATTTCCCATGAAAAGCTTTCATGTTACTTTAAATAGGAGCACAAGTAATATTGCTTAGAAAGAAAAATAAATAAATCAGATTTTTTTCGAAAAGTTTTCGCAACAAAGTTCTTAAATAATAAATGTAACTTTTAAATAAATAAAATACATGAAAAATCAAGGAATCTGTACATTTCACTTACCATGGAAAGTAGGTCTTTGATGTTAGCATTCTTTATTGCTGCCAAACCTAAAAGAAAAATAAAAGAAATTAAATTAAATTTATATTATGTATTTAAATTGCATTTTACCTTAACGTTAATTTAAAAGCCCTGAGTTGTCAGTTAGAAGTGGCTTTCAATTTGAAAAGTAAAAAAAAAATACAAAATTATAAGAGTGTAACAGAAATGTTATAAACCTTGCGCTTTTTTAAGCCGATACCCATTTCCGGTTGTTGTCAACATAAAGTCAACATGTGGTCATCCTAAAAGTAGGCAATGAAATGTTAGCGCTTACAATGCAGCAAATTGAATTTCTGCACTAAGCAAGCTCAGCCATGAGTTACTCTGTGCTGTCCGAGAATAGTTCAAATGCAATCTGTGTAATCAACCACAAATTGGCTTAGAATATGTTGACTCACTCACTAATGACATGAAACCCGCAATGACTGCTGCCAACTGCGGGGAGGGTCAGTCAGCCAGTTAGTCAATCAACAAACCAAACAAACAAACCACGAGTGCGAGTAGCTGCTCTGATTGCTGGCTAAGCGTGTGTCTCACCTAAGTGAGTGGACAGCGGGCGAGTGAACTGCATGCCTCGCTGCCGCTCTCATTAAGGCTGCCGCAGCTCGCACTTGACTCTCTTGAACCCACATTCGCATTCGCATTCGCATTGCGGTCGCGATTTTAGCGTGCATTTGAGATTTTTAACACTTTCCTTTGCCTCGGCAGCGATTTTGTTTCGCACATTCGTTTTTCTTTATTTTTTTTTCACTGCCATTTGTTTTCCTTTTGTCTTTGCTAGCTGTGTAGTCTGTTGTGTACTTTATGGCATGCATTAATATTGCAATGGGTGAGGGCAATGGCACATTGCGGATTTAGTCAGATTGCAGGTGTGGCTTTGCCGCAGCTCTTATATCTTTTACTTCGCTAATGTGGCGCATACTTAACTTTATTACGGTTCACTGCCAGACAGGCAGGCTGCAGAAATGTATAAAAATCAAGAAAAAAAACTTACAATCTTCCTTAAGTGTTTTTGTTTGTATTTTTTTTTTTTCTTTTTTTTTGTTTGTGACTTTTCTCAATGAGTTTGGCCTTGCATCAACTGCAAAATGCATCAACAGTCTCCTTTTTCTTACTTTTTCTTGCTTTGTTGATTTCATTTTGTTATTTAAACTTTGAAATTGCTTTTGTGTTTTAAATTATCAAAAGTTAGTCCTTTGCTTGCAGACAGCAAATGTTTACAAGTTTTTATAAAATTAAAAAGCTAATTTTGGCATACAAACAAATAAAAAAAAAATAAAATAAAAATAAAAGAAAACCAACAAATTATTACGTGTTTCTTAACGTTAAATTTTTTAAATTTATAAGGTGCTCTGCTGTGTGGGTGGCATATGCGTACACTGTGAATTTTTTAGCAAAGTTGGCTAATTGCCCATTTGTGCGCTGGCTTTTGCTTGGCGAGTTCATTAGCCATAATTTTTTTATTAGTTTTTGTGGCTTTTATTGTTTGTTTATTCGTTTTTTTGCTGCTATTTTTTTATTGCCATTGCCAACGCTAATAATGGCAAACTTAAGAGTAAAAGTGACATTCAAAACAATGACAACTTGTCATACATAAGCAGCAGCAGCAGCAGCAGCAACAGATGAAGATGTGTGAAAGTTGTCAAGTTGTAAATGTTGTTGTTGTTGTTTGTTTTATTATTGTTAATATTATTGCTGCTGTTGTTGTTAAGGCGGCATTCCTCATATACGGTGCTTAGCGTTTCGAACTGTCAATAATGAAGTCGGTACTATGTGGAAAGCACATGTGCCTGCAGAAGCCAAAACGCGCAGGCGGCAGCTGCGGCAGCAAAGAGACCGAGAAAAATATTTGAGATGTAAACAAAAGATATTTATGGTAATTTTATCTAAATAGAAGTAATTAAGTAGCTCGGCTGACAAATTCAACAATTGCCAAACGCAACTTAAATGGCAAACATTTTGCCTTTGCTTCTAATGTGCATACGTGCACGCATACACACCCGTCTTCTACCCCGTCTTCGCCCCCTTACAGATTCAAGACATAAAGCAGTAAAAGTTAACAGTTTCAAATTCCGTTTTGTACGACGTGTGTGACACGTTTGTCTACAGAATCGAAAGCGAAACCCTTTCCATTCCAACTCATGACTAATTGCTTGTGGCTTGGCTTGGCTCGGCTTTGCTTGGCTCTACTTGGCTCTGCTGCGACCGTGGCGCTGTCGGCTCCGTGCAGTCCCTCGTTGACTCGTTTAGCAGCGTTTAAGCAGCAAGCTGCCTGCTTAATTTTCCACTCAACGCGTGCTTTTTGCTTTTCCTTTCATTTCATTTCATTTCATTTCATTTCTTTTGCAGCGTTTCGATTACACAACCCAAACTGACTTATCATGCCATCCGATCGCAGCCGTTTAGCTGCACGGAGACGGCTGACGGCACACGGACAACAATTACTCCATCATTCGTGCGCTCAATTTATTGTTCCTCCGCTGGCTCACTCGGCTCACTCAGCTCAATTAGCTCACACAGCTCAGGCGGGTATCATCGCCCATCAGCGGATGCCGCATTTAGCTGGGCTGGCTGATGGCAAGCGGAGGGCGTCACTAGACTCATTAGCCATGCTCGGGATTGTGCTTACTTAGTGCCCGAAGACTGACAGCTAGGGCTGATCATTTATTACCTGTTTCGGCCCTCTTCTTAAACGCTTTAAAGCGCAGCTTGGCTTATTGTCTTATTTTTATTAGGCTCGTGTTCGTCTTCGTCTTTTGTTTGAAAAGTGGAAACTCTCACTTTTATTGCTGATTTTCACATGCTTCACATTTTAATAATTTTTAGTTTTCTTCATTTTTTATTTTCTTTGTGTCGCTTAGTGTTTAGACTTTCGAGGCTAATAGTGTTTACAGTGTTTTCTTTTATTATTTAAAGGCCCGCATTGTTGCTATTATTGGGCTTGCGTTTTCGGCAATTAATTGTTTAACTTTTTAGCTTACTAAACGAAAACAAATTTTAATCACTTTTAGAAAATAACTGCAGTCTATTTGCAATAAAATTTTCATTTTCTTCTAAAGCTAACATAAACCATTTCATGAACCGTCTACGAGGCATAAAAATTTCATTGCAAATTTATAAGCTACAAAACCGAAACCTAAGCCAACAAAAGACTTTTCATATACCGTCGCTGACGACGCTGACTTATGTGCGGCGCTGATAAGCTGATAAGCTGTTGAACTGCTGAGCTCTGCTGCGTCTTGCTACGCAGCACACAATTTTCGCTAGTCCTGCTACACGCTTTGCATATATACAATTTCTATATATGGCGGCTGGCTTTGGTGATTTATTTCTTGGGCGCCCATTAAGGCATATCAAATGTGTCTTGTTAATGTCAAATACGCGTGGCTGATGAAAATCAAATTGCAATCAGTTAAGAGTCTTTCTTGCTTTGTACTCTTCATTCATAAAAAAAAAAAAGAAGAAAACAGTTGAAACGAATGTCAAATTAATTTATTAAATTATTTCCCGTTGCCCAATCCTTGGTCGGACTTCGCCTGCTGCAGCTCGAGGGGCGGTGGCACGTCAATGGCTTTTCGCCAGCTCAGTTGTAAATCAAAGCCATGAATTGAGTTTGCCTTGCGCATTGGCTTCACTGTTACCTGTCACAGTTTATCGCGAACCTGTTCGGATACGTATTTCTGCTGCTGCCTCGGTCCCTGCCTCTGCCTCTGCCGCTGCTTCCTCCTCTGATGTTGTTGTTGTTGTTGTTGTCATTGCTGGTGCCGCCACATGTTCGTGTCTGCCAAGTTGCACCTTGTGGTTTTTCAATTTGAATTTGATTTCGGTTGTGTTTGGTGTCTTTGGTGTCTGGTTGCTGTTGAGTTCATAAAGCGTATAAAATTTTCAATGGTCAATAGCGTATCTCGATAACTTATTGTAGATGAAGACAAACACGAAGGCGGAGCTGCCTGGCTGACTGCAAAGGCGAAGGCGAAGGCGGCGGCGGAGGTGGAGACGGAGGCGGAGGCAACGGTGTTGATTATGATAATGTTGACTGAGGAGTGGCACTTGTACGCTTTGGAGTACGAATCAAGAAAGAAAGTGTTTCAGTTTTGTATTTGATTTGTTTTTGTTTTTTCTTTCCTATATCTGTTTTCTTCATCTGCTTTTTATTGAGGTTGTTGTTGTTATTGTTGAAGCTGTTGTTGTAATTGTTGTTTATATTATAGACCTAATGCTGGCCATATCAGTTTTTTCTTATTTTATTTTTCTTTATATGGATTTATGACTTTTGATAACGAAAACTCACATCAAAGCCATCGCCTGCGAAGCTAAACTGCATGAATCTTACACATATGTAGGTTGAATTTTACACACATGCATCCGTCCGTCGGTTACCTTAGGCGTTACACTGTCTAAATGGACTGCAACTGCAAAAACAATGCTGCGTCATACATGCAGTTTAAGATCTTACATATGTTAAACAGACCAATGTTGTCGATACAGCAAAAGATGATGAGCATGCCGATGATAATGCTGACTAACAAATAAAAAAATGAATAAATTGAACTGAAAACAAAAAAAAAAAAAATAGAAAAAAAAAATAAAAACAAAATGAAATTTCACTTTCACGCCAGCAAAAAACCAGTTACTCATTAATATGGAAGTGAATCTCTGGCAACGCAGAATACAAAAGGCAGACACTCGCCCGAAGATATACAAAAAGATGCCACAGCTTAACTGTTTTGGGTCTCATGGCATAAGGCATGTCAAGAGGCAACCCAGACAAAGCACAAATTATTATTATTTGGTTACAACAAATCAAAGCGTGTCTGGAGAATTTAAATGAAGCGGCATAGACACCCATGCAATTACTTTGTTGCCAGCTACGGATGAGACGATAGGACGCCATTAGCGAGGCATAATGGCCGTTCAAGTGGAAAACAATAGACTGTCCACGCGTCGTTTACGCCTACAACTCAGCAACTGAACGTTCAAGTTCCAGATGCTGTACGTGCAACAACAGCAATAACAACAACAACAACAATAACAGCAGCAATCCATAACGGTGAAACCAAAGTCAACTTTATTGAAGCCGGTGCTCGATGCAGACATCGGCAGTTTATTTTCGCACATGGACGACATGTGCGGAGCAATTGTGGAGCGAAGTTTGTTTGGCTTTTATTTGCCAACACGTCATGGTGGGCGTCTGACTGAGTTCGCTTTCGTTGCACCGCTTTATTGGCAACATGCATTTTCACTTCTGCTTTTACCGGTTTGCGTTGATGCTGATGCTGATGTTGACGTTGACTTTGGCTTTGGCTAAGGCGTTGCCATTGGCTCGACCAAATGTTCGCTGGCCTTTAGATGCGCTCAGCAGTGGCATGTGCCTGGGATTTGTCTTCTGTTTTCGTTGTTGTTTGTCTATTTTTAGGCAGCAGCAGGGGCAGCAGTTTATTGGTTGCGGCTGCTGTGACCGTAGTCATGCCAGCCGTGACCTCTGCCACACATTAATCTCTGCACGGTTTGCTCCTTCACTCGCCATTTCTTCCGCTAGAGTGCACCTCTGTCTGCCTTTAGTTACTTCAAAGCATTTATCATAATTTCCCATTTCCCATTTGCCGATTGTCAATTGTCGTACGCTGAAATTTTCATTAAAATCGACTTCAAGAGTAATGATTTCGCGTTTTCAGCTGCTTACTTGATTAATTGCTTAAGTGGCTGGCAACAGTTACCGGCTTTGATTTATGCCAGCAGCAATTGTGTGGGCAGCTGTGGGGTCAACCGGCAAAAATGGCTGCCAGTTGTAAAAGGAGTCAAATATTAAAGTGTTACGACCGTTGAGGCAAGGCAAGGGAAGAACTGCTGCAAGTTTCTATTAAATTAGAAAATGCGACTCTTGAGTGCCAAAATCTTTAATAGAATTTCATTGCATATAAAATGTTAACATGCAAATTCTTGAATTACTAAATTACTTTTTTTTGTTTTTTTCTTGTCTCACATAATGAACACATTACGAAAATGCCAGCGACAAAACAAAGAAATAAAGAAAACAAAAAAAAAGTTCAAAAGGCAATTTTTAAAAAACATCATGAAGCCAAGATGGCCAAGATGGCAAAAAGCTGAAACTGCGACTGAAACTGAGGCTGAAGCCGGTAACGACTCCGTTGAGGGTATTAAGCCCGGAGGCAATTGACAGTCAAATTTAACGGGTCTGATGCAACTGACATGTCGGGACACGGCTGTCGGCTGTCGGATGTGGACTGTCGGCAGAGTTTGATATGCTTTTTAATTTTCAATTCTAAAATTGAGTTTCTTTGCATTTTGTTTCATTTTGTTTTGTTTTGTTTTTGCAATCGAATTGGCAAATGACCAAACAAGTATTCGCGAATGCCGGCATGTTTGCGTCTACGTAAGACTGCGCGGATTTCACACGGTTACAACTTTCACTGAAATTGTGATTTTTTTTCTGTTTTTATTTTTTTGTTATTTTTTTATTTTTATTTTTTATTTTCAGTTTTTTTGTTTTATTATTTTTAAGTGAAGTTGTTTTTCGGACAAAGTGTGTAGCTGTTGTCATAAGCATGTAAGAGTACTTCATAATTATGGTCGTGTATGCGCTGCAGTTGATCATGATCACGAAAGCCAAAGCAATCATAATCAGCTTTAAAGCGACCGTTGACGTCAACTCCGATTTGAGGCGGACATTGACACTTGACTTCGGGCGCATTGTGTTGATGCTTTGCTATTTATTACTTTAGCTTTGCTTTTCATATTTATTTTACAGAAACCGTTAAAAAAAAAAAAATGAAAAAAAAAACAAACAACTGAACAGCACCATTTGCAAAAAAGCAGTGCCGATGAACAGGTAGCTGAGATTCCATAGAGCCAAAAATGCCTGGCCTTTGTTTTTCGTTTGTTATTGTGAAATATTTTAAACAATATATAGACATTTTTAAAATTTGAAAGGTAGTCTGCATTGCTTATTAAGTCCTAATTGCAGAGCCAATTTCAAAAGTTGGTACGTTATGACTTTTAAGGGCTCAGCTAAAGGGTTTGTCCAAGGAAAAATAAAATCCATACTTCCTACTGTTAGAAACTTGAAAGCTCGTGCTCACTGCGTCATTCACAGTTGAATTTATCACAAATTATTTAAATTAATTTCCATATAAAAATGATGCAATAGTAAAACAGAGCGCGCATGTAAAGGTACCCACAATAGCCAGAATTAATTGTACTGAATTGGCTGTTGCGTTAACAATAATTGGAGTACCGCAATGATCACAATAATGAACAATTGGCAATGAGTGCCGCAAGGTGGTCCGCAGCAGCCGGAAATACAATTTTAATTGTTGCTTTTATAGTAAATGCTGATAATCGAGTTGGCGCAGTTGATGCGATCAACTGAAAGTGTTGTTCGACTGACTGCGTGACTGACTGACTGACTGCTCGACTGTCTGTCCGAATGTCTGTCTGCCTGGGTAATAGACAAGTGGCCGGCAGAGCGCTTTGAGAGTAAAGTAAGGCTAAAAAAGAGCAACCGACCGACATATTCCTTTTGAAGTTTCGACCGAAATACCAACAAAAGCAAAATAAGAAAGTTTTAATGCTAAAAGTCTTTGGTATGCTTTTTATTTATTTTAGTTTCTTACACATTATATTTGCCTTTTTTCAATGAATTTGTTTTTTTTTTTTTTTTTCGTAATTTGATTTCATTGCGAACCGGTCTGTTATGCACCTCTTTAATTAAGTTAATTAAATTAACAGTATGTTTATTTTTCATTTTAATTTTTTTTTTCCGCTTTTTATCGACGACATAAAACAAGAATAAAGACGAAATTTCACTTTAAATAATACTCCCGGTAATGGTTTGGCATTGCCTTCTTATGCACAACAATGTGGGAAAGGCTGACACCGTAGCCGACCGGGCCGGCCAACAATCGGAAAGAGAGAGTGAAACATGCAGAGGCAGAGAAAAACAAGAGCCATTAATCGAAAATTATTTATTGAAAGAGGGCAACACGCCCTACGCCAAAAAATCAAAAGCTAAAAAAATCTTGGCATGCTTCGTGTTCGGCGCGCAAAACTCGCTCCCCCAGCCCCCGCACGAGATACGTTTCATATGCCGATAAATGCTGCAATCTGAGAAAGTCGGCGGCTGCTGCTGCGTTCGAATTTCTGACAATGCCAAAGCGGAAGCTGCTTCGCTTTACAAATTGCGTTGTCCTATAAACCGTAGTAGCCTGAGCACGTGTTGGCTATGAACAAGCGAGCGAATGCATGCAAACCATCAGATTGCCCATTAACAAAGATAAAAACAATATAAAAAGAAGAAACAATCCAAAAAAAAAAACTACTAAAACAAAACAAATAAAAGCAAAAAGCAAAAAAAAAAAAAACTATATATAAAAAGATAGAAACCTGTGTATGCGGCCATAAAAATCGCAATTTCGGCATGCACAAGAAACCCTTTCTCTTTCGAAAGAAAGCGGTCTGTGCAGTTTCGTGCCTTTGCCGGATAATTATTTCACTTTACCTTTATTAATCTTTTATGCCATATTGCGTGTGAAATAAAAACGAAATTCACTCGTACCGCAGAAAAATGCTCTTACAATATTTACTGCTAATTTGATTCCACTTGCTGCTGCTGCCATGAAACACAAATTATATAACATGCATATACATGCATATACCGCTTTGTATTTTATTTTTTATTACTTGATAATTTTTTATTATTTTTCCTTCTTTTTATTTTTGCCTTTTGTGTTCCGTTTCATTTTTCATATAATTTGTTTATACTCGCCGACTTGCCGTGTTAAATCAATTATTTAATATAACTTGTCCATCATTTAGACGTTGCTGGCTGAGATGCCAGCTTTTCTTTTTTATTTTTTTATTTAACGCGTTCAAATGCAAAATTATATAAAAATCGAGAAACAGTGTAACACAAGAGACGTCTGCATTCGTACATCCATCGGCTCTTAATCATAACACCTGCCGCCTGCTTCGCCATGGCCCCGACCATGTTCACTCGAATGTCGATCGCAAATCGTTTATGAGACTTTTTTTTTTTGTTTTTTGTTACTTTACAACGAATTAGATAATTTTTCGTGAACCGTTAATTTTATGTTTCAGTTATCGCTTTGTTTATGGGTCTTTATTAATAAAAAACCAAAAAAAGAATTAAAAAAAATAAAACCAAGACAAAACATCGTCGTAAAATCAACCCACAGACTGTGAAAGTGAAAGTTCTTCTGTCGTGCCGCACTCGACATGCGTTTGCAGCGCGTCGCCGCTCATCGCAGGAAAGATTGATGATAATGAAGATCTGTGTGCTGTCGCTGGGTGGCTTGATTTGATCTGCGTTTTCGTTCGGATTCGGATTTGGGTTTCCGATGTGCGAGTGTTGCATAAGCTTATCAGTCACGTTGAGTTGTAGTTTCGTTTCTCTTTCTTCTGTTTTTGTTACCATTTCTTGGGCATAGGAAAAAGGTCAAGTTTATTCAAATTGTTGTTTAAATATATGCTCAAAAATCGATTAATGCGCATTTTGCAAATAAACATTAAGAGACATTGCCTTAGAGTTTAGTTGCTAGGCTAAAACTTGTCCTGACTGTCAGCAGCTTAATCGACATTATTAAACATAAGTCATTGCAGTTATAATTTTTTAGAATCCTTAATTAAGCACAAAGAATAACAAAACAAATGATAAATTTATATGTGCAAAGGCAAGCCATTTCTTATGTTTGTGCATGCAGAAAACAAAAGACTTAGGCAAAGAACTTGCTGGGTCATCACACTTAAAAAAAAACCATATGTGGTGCAATTTTACACACACAGATGCACACAAAACGGCCTTTTAAAGACGAAAATTTGCTATTTATGCTTTAGATTCGCAAGCCAGGCCGGCAACAACAACAACCACACTGTCAATGGCGCAGAGCGCATTTGTTGCATTATATGAAATGACAGTCAAGTCAACTTCGTCTTCGCCTATATGAGCATAAAATCGTCGTCGTCATCATCATCGTGATCGTCATCTTCATGACTATCATCGTCAACAGCAATGGCAATGGCAATGGCAACAACAACAACAGCAGCTCAAGTGCCATATAGTGACAGAGCAAGAGTCGAGTGCAGCGCCGAGGCAAGCAATGACGCAGGGGAACGAAAATTTAAAAAGGAAAATTAAAGATTAACTTTCTTTTTTTACTTTATAATACAGTTTTAAGTTTTTTTCATCTTCTTTCATTTTGAATTATTGTGAATTGCGCTCTTCATAATTTTTTCTTGTTTTTATTTTTCATTTTTATTTTTTTTATGTTTTTTTTTTTAATGTATAAATTACTTGCAATCAAAAGTTGCAAAAACAAAAATATACAAAAGACAAAAAGGGAATTGAAATAAAATCGAAATTCTGTGAAAAATGCAAAAGATGCAAAAGAACAAAACGACAAAAAGATGCGACGCTTAGTGAAAGTGCAGTTGTTTATCGCTGGTGAATTGTTTTGCGAAAAACTTAATTAAATGTCAAATTTATCAGCATTCAATTCAATGTCCATGTCCATGGCTATAGGGTGCATTGTTGTTGTTGTTATTATTGTTGCATACGCATTGCGTGCACAACAGCAGCAGCCGCAGCAGCAGCAGCAATGAATTTCATTTTGCAGCTGCAGCAAAAGTGGCAACAAAAATCCGTAAGCGAATTGTGTAAATGAAGTCGGTTCAGGCCAATCTGCGGCAGCTCACAGCTCACAACTCACAGCTCACAGCTCACGGCTCGCAGCTTGCAGTGCACAGTGCACACCTTTTTGCTTTTTGCTCAAATTTACTCAGTTTGCGCTGCCTTGACTTGACTTACAAATGAAATTCGCTTTCACTTTGGACACAAAACAAACGCGCACGCGAACACATGCGCTCTGGAAAAAGACTTTTCACTGCCACCGCGCGATCGCGATTGCAAGTCACACCGCAACGCATACAATTCCGACTTAATTTCCAAAGCCAAAGCCAAAACCAAAGCCAAAACTCAAAGTCAAAGTCAAATGCGAAAATTCATAAGTGAAAGATCGCTTAGGCGAGCGCATGCTCGCACATTAAGCTGCAGCGCTCAGGCGTAATTATTATTATTATAATTTATTATTGCATTATACTCGCGCGTTTTTCACACATGCACAAATTTTTAATTAAAGTGAGCAACCAACAAAATAATGAAAAAAAAAACACAAAAAAAAATAAACAAAATAAACAACAAGACAAAGCAAAGACGCGTCAACACTTTTCGCGCTCTTTGCATAGCTAACAAACTGTAAAATCGCATAATTAAATGCAGCAATGATGTGCATCCAATTTATTACGAGTCCACCGCAGTGCCTTTGAAATTTATTTCCCCCATTAAAAATCACTACACAACGCTCTAACTTTAATTAGATACGGTCACTTTAAATAAAAAGCCGCTGCTTAGGCTTTGCTTTCAATTATTTCGAATAGCATCAGCGTCAAAGTTTCATAATGCGTCATTTCAGCTCGCACAGCCCCAACCCCGCCACACCCCACTAACAAATTATCATATATTTTATGGCAAACGACTTAAAACAAAATCTCGCATATTTTTCAGCTTACTCAGCTAACAGCTTCATTGCATAATACACTCTGTCCCAAACTCACGCCTACAAGCCACACATAAAAAAACAACAAATATCTGGCTTAACTTTTATTTTTCTTTTAAATTGACTTTTGTCTCTCCTTTGCATCGAGCAGAGTTCGAAGCGTTCTCGACCGCAAACTGCAATCACGAAGTTGGTTTTGTGGCATTGTCGTGTGTGTGAGCGTGTGTGTGTGACTTGCCGTTGCCATGTGTAGGTTAGCCGATAGTTGATGCATTTCACTTTTAAAACAGTATCACACATAAGTACTCGCATGCGGTAGTCGATATGCAGCTCTGTTCCGCAGTCCGCTAGTCCGGCTGCCTAACCGACAGCTGCGGCGGCGGCTGCTGCTGTGGCTTCAGCTGCTGCACATGTCAATGACAGCAGAAGTTATGCATATCCTGTACGAGGTCATTTGCACACTTCCATTTCTTCTCTTGCAGTTGTTTACGATTTTTTACTATGGTTAATTTTCTTTTTTATTTGTTTTTCTATTTATTTTTTTATTTTTTAATTTTTTTTTTTTTTTTTTTTGTGTATTTTCCTTAACATTTGTTTCTCAGTTTTATTTTGTTTTTACTTTATGGCCAAACAGTTTTTAAAGCTTTGTATGACTTTCATTAATGCGAGCAACGTTGCAATGCATCGTCTTGGCTATTTCTGCTTTTTTTTTATTTTTTATTTTTTCTTTCTGTTAGTCGTGTTTGTTTTTATTGTTGTTGTATTGTCTAGTGTTGTTGTCAATTGTTGTTCCTACCTTGGCAATCGCATCAAATTGTGTTTGGCTTTTGTTGTTGTTGTTGTGGTCTGTTTGCACACTTTTACTTGCAGTCGCCAGCTACTGAATTCGATCGTGGCGGCTTTCAACACCTTTTTGCAATTTGCAATTGAAAAACAGTTAATAACTCAAAGCCAGCCGAAAGTTACTTGACAAAATATAACAAAAACAAAAAAACAGATGAAACCATACTGCTAGGACTTAGTGCTGAGTGTGGTATATTTGAAGCATTTAATGCATTTTCCGAATTTCAATGCGATAGGAAAGCAAATGCATTTTGTATTTTTTATACTGCGACAAATTTATGTAAATTAGTTTGATTTTTGTTGCCAGGTCGATTTAAACTCGCAGCCGTGAATGCTGCTGCGCATCACAACAAACGATAGAGCAAAAATATACATAAGCGACCCAGAGAAGTGGGACAAAACAGCGTACAACTGTTAAAATAAAAATATATTATGACGCTGACAAAGAAGACAAAAACGCGTAGCAACTTTCCCTTTTCTTTACGAGTATTTACAAAAAAAAAAAAAAAAAAACAAAAATCAAAAAATAAATTTAAAAACAGCAAAACATAAAAAACAAAAAAAAAAAAAAACTAAAATATTTCACTAAATAATGTTGAAATAACAGAATGAGGCTGTGAATGGCATTCAAAATGATCGCGCCGCCCATCGCATCCAACGTGTTCAATGCGTATCTGCAGTCTTTGCTGCTGGGATTTTTTCATTTTTCGTTTTTTATTTATTTTTTTTTTTTCTTGGGCTTAATAAAAAGAAAATAATTAAAACTAGACACAATTAAAAAAAATTACTTTTACTTCTAGTTTCAATAAAGCAAAGAATGCGCAATGAAATAGCCATGAATAAGTGAATGAATGCGTGAGTGAATGCCTGAATGAATGAATGAAAACATGACATAAAAATAAGCAAACAAACAAAATAGTGAAACTAAAAGCAGTTTATCAAAGACAACATGGCATCATCTGCAACTGCCAACCGCTAACGCATTTTCGGATCTCTAAGAAGAATTAATTGCTATCGAGCGTCTCAGTTTCGTATTGGATTACGGCATTGTGGCTTTTATTTCGCAGAGTAGCTGCAATTGTTAAAGCGAAGCCTATGTTTTCTGTAATTTCGATTTCCGTTCCGATCAGCGTTACAAATGGCAGCCATTAAAGCCCACAAAACAAATGGCGTATTAAAACCGCTGGAAGTCTTTGTTTAACTTTTAATTATACTTATTCAATTTTATACTAATAGGCCTAATTTATAATTTTTGTTATGGGAACACCGTGAATTAATTTATATTATAATATCATTACAACTTTAAATCAATAATGGACCTTACCCTAATGGTAAAAAAACAAAAAAAAAAGTTAGACCGCAAATAAATCTGTAGCAAACAACATTAAGTCGAGCCAAGCCAAGCGTTTGGCACAAGTTGCCCGCAGCCGCATTTCATCACTGAGCAGCACAAACTGCAGCAGGAAACGTGCAACCGCAAATTGTCGCTCACTCGCCCGTGCTGTTAAAGTAAGCAAGGAAAAGGCCAAAACCAAAGATCGCTGCACGAATGAATCAATGCACACTGCACGGTGCGGACTGTAGAGTGCACAAACCGCCGAATGAAAGCAAGAAAGCAAAACGTTTTATTTGCCAAGCGCAATTGACCATGGCACAAAGCGACGGAGGTGATGACGACCGAACCAGAGCCAAAGCCACAGTCAAAGCCAAAGCGAAGACAAAATCTCCTTTCGCTCGTCTGGTCCATTGCAGTTTCTTTAGCCGCCACACTTTGCCGAAATACTTTCAATACCGAAAAGTAAGTTGAACACCCAAAAAAAATAACAAAAAACAAAAATAAAATCAGAAAAAAAAAACCCAAAAAAAAAAAAACAAAGAAAGAAATGCAGGCTGATTTGCAAAAATGCTTTTACTTTATTGCCATACACAGCGAGAAAATATTAAATGAATATCTTACTTATTTTATTATTTTAGAATTTCTTTGACGTTTATCATGTCAGAGCTGCTTGTTCAATAGGGAAATAGGCTTTTGAAGTGAAGACTTCATATGTCTCATAACAAAATGTTGAGATATCATTTGCTATTGATGTGCTTTTGATAGACGTCCAAAGTGTAAATTATATATGAAAAAATGTTGAAAGTACACTGTAAAGTGCACATGTTGCAATAAGGGCGTTGAAGAAATGTAATCATGTCATTAATGAAAAAGGTAGCAAGAAAATCAGGTCAGCCATTTCCCACATATGAAACCGCATTAATTGCCAATGACTGCCATGCAGTCAGTTACGCGCCACCTGATTGTCTCTAATACCTTTAATTACTGCGCAACTGTCAGTCTGTCTGTCTATCTGTGTGGCAGGCAGGCAACAGAGAATTTTTGCCATGTCGCACATAACGGCGGCTAGCCGACGCACATTGCATGTCGCATGACGCACGTCGCGCACCTTGCGAACCGGCAGAGCTGCACAAGCCACTGAATGGCTGACGATTGGCTGCGACGCAGCCTGCCACAACGTGAATGTTGACAATGTTACATGAAGTTGCTGCTTCGTTGCTTGCCTGCCTGCCTGCTCACTGGCAGACTAAGCGATTGCCAAGCCGAGCAGTTGGCTTGGCTGCTTACACCAAAGCCAAAACGAAAGCATTTCGCTCAGCAGCAGTCGTTGATGTTGCTTTTTGTTTTTTCTTTGTTTTTTTTTTTTTTTTTTTTTTTGGTAAGAGCTATTGTGTTCCAAGCAAGTTGAGAGCAACTGAAAAAGCAACCACAATAACAACAACAACACAATTGCCGTTCTGCTGCGCTGTGTTGTGCTGTGCTTAGTTTACCTAAGCTTGCTGCGGCTGTGTGGCAACAACAACAATAACGTGAGACTACAATAACAAAATTCGTATTCTTTTTAGCCACTTGAGCCAAGCTAACAACAACAACAACAACAACAGCAACAAGAAATGCCACAATCCAAGCCATAGTTGCTGGCGCAGTCGTAGCAACCGCAGCAGCAGCGACGGCAACCGCAGCAGCAGCAGCAACAAAGTTAAACGAAAGACTTAAGCAAGAAACCTGCTTGGCAGCTCTGTGCGAGACAACAACAGCGGCAGCAGCAGCAGCCGCAGCGTCGACGATGGCGTCAGCAATGGCGATGGCAGAAAAGAAATGCTTTCGTTGCTGTACTGTCGTGTTGTTGTTTTGCTGTTTTTGCTACTGTTATCGTGGCTGCTGCTGCGCGGTTCGACTGGCAGAAGAGCGCAGTCGCTATATAAATTGTCGACACCATTGGAAAATTGTATCATTTCATCCTTACTCGTCAAAGCAACAGCAGCCGCATAAGCGTTGTTGCACGGTGCGATCAGTTTATCGAAACAACAAAACAAAACAAAAATAAAAAATAACAAAAATCGAAAATCGAAATATAAAACAAAAAGAAAAGAAAAACGAAATTCAATAACCCAAAAAGAGAAAGTGTTTTCGAGTGTCCACAAGCAAAATATTTGTATATTGAAAAACAAGCAAAAAGAAGAACAGAAGAAAAGTTCCACATAAGGACTTTACTCTTAAAGATATTTTATAATCAAACCAAAAAGTGTGCATCACAACAACAACAACAACAAAGACAAGTTAAAAATGTCAAACAACAAAAAAATCGTTTTCGGTGTTCTGTGCCTGGTCACTCTATCCGCAGCACTGCCCGCGGAGGAGACGCGCGGTCATGCTCGCAATGCAATCGGCGCCGACAATGACATTGTGGATAGCATCTACAGCGACTGCTTACGCAAGGATTCGGTGTCGTGTGTGAAGTACAAGCTCTTCAATTTCGTGGACAAGGTCTTGGGCGCTCGCGATCAGTTCGCTCTCACCGAGGGCGTGACCGTTGTGCGCTCGCCGGATGCTCCTGTCCAGGATACCGCTGCCCGCTCCATCTCTGGCGACGAGTCGTTTGAGTCATTGGCCTTGAACCGCATCTCCAGCTTCTTGAACTCGCACACCATCAAGGTCGAACTGAAGGGCGCCGACATCGTGCAGGCAGTCAGCTCAACTGGACGCGCTTTGGAAGACGCTTCGGAGTCGCTCTTCGGCTCGAACGATGTTGCCGAGGAAAGCCGTGGTAAGAAGAAGAAGGCCGCTAAAATTTTGGGCCCCATTCTCGCCTTGGTTGCACTCAAGGCAGCCGCACTCTTGCCGCTACTCTTGGGCGCCATTGCTTTGATCGCTGGTAAGGCTCTCTTGATCGGTAAGATCGCCCTGGTGCTCTCTGCTGTCATCGGCTTGAAGAAACTGCTCTCGCAAGAGAAGCATGTCACCTACGAGGTTGTGGCACACCCACACCACAGCTCCAGTCACTCGGTGAGCCACGATGCGTATGGCAGCGGCTACAGTGCTGACGCTGGCTCCTCGGGCTCATACGGCAGCTCTGGCCATGGCGGCTGGGGACGCTCGATCGTTGCACAGGATCTGGCCTACAATGCGCAAAAGCCAACAGCCTAAGTCAAAGTTAAAAGCCGAGTTGACGACGTTACTTCACCCAACGAACGAATGAACGAACGAACAGCTGAACTTAGCCGCATCCGACATGTGGACAACACTTGGTAACACACAACACAGAAGAAGGAAGAGAGAAACTGAAGATGAGAATCACCATGTAAAGGACAAACAGACTCTTAAAGAGAATAATTTATTCTTCTTTTTATTTTTAAATTTATTTATTAATTAATTTATTTAATTTATTTTACTTTTCAACAAAAGACATTACAACTACAACTGCAACAATTGCAACAAAAATCAAAAACAAAAAAAAAAAAAATAATAATACAAACATAAAATGAAAATCATAACAAGGTCATCGATCCACACAGAACCGTAGAAGAGGAAACGTCTGTAATCTTGTATGATAATGTTGTCTAGTGTGTGTGCATTTAGCTTATGTAACTTGCTTTTATATAACGTACATACATAACTGTTTAATAATTATTAATGTTTAATGTTATAATTTCTTTTGTAGCTTTACGGAAGCGAAGAAATATTTGTTGTTAAGTTGTATAAAGAACAAACAAAGATGATGATCGGAAATCGAGAGACAAAGTCGGTACCTTAAACAATTTTTGCGCTGAAAACAAAAAATTGCAAATACTCATGTAATATGACGAAATCGATGGCACGCACATCTTCAAGTCTTATTCAAGGCGATTTCGTCATAAGTCTAATACATAACAGCACTTAAAACATTTTCCAACTCTGAATGTCAAAAACTATCTCTTATAGTCGTTCGATCTGATCAACTTTCTGACACTCTTTTCTTTTCTCTTTTTCTCACTGTATCTCCTTCTTTCTTTCTCTGACTCTACATTCTCTATCTCACTCTTACTCTTTCACTCTTTTCTAATTTAATCTAGACCTTTATTTTACTTATCTTTAAGTTTATATATTTCACAAAACGCTCTCATGCTCATTACTATGCACATATTCATGTTCATCCTTCTGCTCTCTTCCATCTTCAAACTGTACCAAAACATTTGCTTGTGTTCAACTCTTAACTTAATCCTGTCTATACCAAAACTTCTAGCAACTCTAATGAAATTCTAGTCTTACAGTTATCTTATACTTTACTTTTATTGCTTTATTGCTGTCATTTTATGAAGCTGCTTCCATTATTCTCTACTCTATTATAGCTCAACACTCCATCGCTTTTTAGCTGCAGCTGCACACACTTTGCTAAAAAAGGAGTCATAGTTTTGGTCATTGTACGCCATAACTTGCCATAGTTACTCGTATTTATTTAACTCTTAGCTCTTTTTCACTCATGACTATGTACTCTTTTTAGCATTTTAAATGCGTCTTCTCCTCAACTGAACTCTCTGTCTCTGCCTCTCTTTCTCCTTTTTACTCTTATTTATGCAGTTATTTCAACTTTGCGACACTTTTAACTTTAACACTTTCTCTAGACTTTCTCTGACTCGTAACTCATGCGCTTGCTCTTAAACTTTCTCTTCCTCACACTTTCTCAACAACTTCAACTTTAACGCAAATCTCTTAATCTGCTTAGCTGCTTGCTGATCTGACTTCTTAACTAAGCTATCGCACATCTCTGATATTACCAATAGATATTTTTTTTATATATTTTTTTTCTTAGATTATTCTCATATGTATTGTGGCCAGCCGCATGCATCAAGCCTATTCAGCTTTGTTTAAAATGATGTTAAGCAAATTTTGAATAGCTTCGCCAAGATTCGGCTGTGCCCTAACAAAAACAAAACCAATTGAAATGAATAGAGACTTCATTAAAATGCACCGCTTCTGTGTTCTCAGTTCGCACTTTTCCCTATTCAGACGACGACTAAATTATTATAGTTTAAAAATGTTCAACACACACTGATAAAAAAATCTACAAATAATAATGTATATTTTTTTTTAAACATTTCTGTCATTTACGCATTTCATTAAAAAATGAAACTAAAAAAACAAAAAAACGACAAAAAAAAAATCAATGAAAGAATACAAATAAAACAATTTGAAAAAAAAAAACATGCCAAGCCTTTATGTTTTTATTATGTACAATGAAGGCTTTCATCATTATTATTTATTCGCATTTTTTTTTTTCTTATTCTTTTTTTTTTTTATAACAAGAATACAGTTAACAGCAAATATAAAATAAACAAAAAAAAAAAGGTAAGCGTCGACTTTGCATAAATAAAAAATCACTACAAGCTGAGGCACGCGAACTGCCATTAAAAGCTTATAAATTTTATTTCAACAAATGTGACATGTCGGCATATTCTTAAAAGCATACAAACAACAGCAGATGTGCTGATTAAATCATAAAAAATAAATGTAGCGTATAGATATGCAAAATGTGCCAAAGTTGACTAAAGAAATATTTGAAAATTTGTTTAAAAAGCATAAATCTCGAAAAGTGTGTGTGCTGTGTGTTATGTACTGGGTATGTGAGTATGAGTGTGTGTGTGTATGTGTGTGAATGTAAAACAAAGTAAAGAAACGCACTGAGCAGCTACTGACCCACTTCCTGGGTATTTTACTACCGAAAGTTAATGAACGATGTGAAACACGGCGACGACCTTAGGCCAAAAAGTGATTAGCACAGACTTTCGAGTTGCGACTGTGTATGAGAAGAGTGTAAGCCAGCGACGGGGTGCTGCTCGCTTGCTTACTTGCTGGCTTGCTTCTTACTGGCTGGCTGTCAATGTTGCTTTTGAAAACAATCAAAAAAAGTAGAAAACTAAAAACAAAATACGAAAAGCAGGAAAAGAAAACAATGCGAGAGACAATCAATAAGCGGCTGCGCATGAAACAAGCTCTGGTAGCCGCTTGCCGCTGGTCAGGTAGGCTACATGGCCTCCGTGCAAGGCACAGGCAGACTGACAGTGAAAGTAAACAGCTAAGCAAATGCTTGAATTCCAAATCAGCAACAGCCGTTGCTAGCTGAGAAATAACAAAATACATAAACAGAAAAGCACACTTCGGTGCATTAAACAAACAATAAACAAACCAAAAAAAAGCAAAAACAAATTAAGTAAACAACTAATAAAAAAGTCAGGCAAAGCACGTACAGCGAATAGCGCCAAAACCGCGAACCGAAAAAGTGGCTGCAGTGTATGCCAAAATCGTTGATACGCTCTTAAGACGTCTAGAGGCGGCAACAACAGCAACAACAACACAAACAAAAACCACAACAATTGCAGAGAATTTTGGCAAAAACCAACAAAGCCGCGTTAATGAGTTTGTTAACAACGCTAAAGCCAAATTAAATGATTCGCCTTGTTTGTTTTTTCACTGCTGTGGCTTATGACAAGTGGCAGCAACAGCAGCACCACAACAGCAACAGCGACAAGAGCTGAGGTCAGCAATAAGCAAAAGGCTGCTGTGGATGATGGTCAATGTTTGAATACTTCAATTCTTAAAGTATAAATTTGCACATTTCAACTTTAAAGACAATCCATTGAAGCTTCCATATTACAGTGAGTTACTGCAGAGAATCTAAAACACATCAACGTTCAAATTTCTTATCATATGTTTTATGCATCTAAAACCCATCAACTTTGTGTTAATCTATTCAAACAGCACGATAAATATTCAAAGATAGATTGGAAGCAATTCGATTCGGTGTTTAATATCTAGGTGTACCAATTAGCTGGCATAGAAATTCCTACTTTGAAATTTCGCCGTTTACCCGCTCATTAGGCAACTCTCTGACAAAAGCGCCATCTGGCTTCAGAGCAACAGCTAAGTTGGCTAATTATCGTATGCGGCAGCAGCAGCGGTTCTTGAATTTAATGCGATTTGGCAGACGTAATCACAGCTCTGCTCAAAGCTGACAATGGCTGTCGAATATACTTCATGTTATGGTTCTACTGCTCATGAAGACATAATAAAGGGCCAAAGTATCGCAGTGTATAAGTCATGTGTAAAAAAAAAAAACAAAACAAACAAAACCACAACAAGAAACCATGGCTCATTTTCTTTAACTGTTACACACTGCTGCTTAATTTGTAAGCATGCTTTTGGCGGGTATGAAAGCAGCAGAAGAAGTGCAAAAAGCAGCAACGCAGCCACAGACACAGTCAGATATGTGCGCTATGCGTCACAGCGGGCAGCTACATTAGCTAAAGTGGGCAACTATGTGACACCAAATTGTGAGCAAACAAAATGAAAAGCTGAAAAAGCACAGAAATTATGTAAATGTGTCAAAGAAGCGACACCATTAGCGAGGGCTGCTAAACACTCGCGTGATCGTTTGCCGAATGCTCCACTGAAGCACACTTCAAATGGAAGCCTTAAACGCGCAAATCTCAACGCAAGCCAAGCGAAGCAAATCTTTTTTTTTTTTTGCCATTGCAATTTGATGAGTAAGTTGATGCATGAGCTGTGCAGGTATTTGCGCAAAGTGCAATGTAGGCACGAGAACAAATAATTGGCACAATTATGTTAAGAAGTAAAAGTAAAGATGCCAATTGCTGCAAATCATAGAAGAATGTGCACAAGGTATGCTCTACTTAAACAGCAAAACATGCCGAGCACAAAAACACACTGGCACTCAAATATAGACGACATATGCATATGCAAAGCAGAAAAATAAAAACCGAAATCAAATCAAATTCCGCAGCAAAGCCACACCGAACTGCAGCGAACTTAGGCGACACGCAAGCGCAGCGTGCAATTTGTATAATTTCACTGTCACTGCCAAGTGTTGAGCACAGGGTGGGTAGCGGCTGCGGTGCATACCGCTGCTGCTCAAAATACCGTTGCAAGCAAACAAACGGACCAACAGGCAAGCAAACGAAAACGAGTTTTGCCAAAAGTGTGTCAGGAGAACTAAGTCAACAACAGCAAAATGCAACAAGCGAACGCACGAACGAGCGACTCAAGCGAATGAACGTACAGGCGGCGCCATCAGAAATGTGCAATCGGTGGCGCTGCACTGGCACTGCACTGGCGCACCAGCATGACAACGCCAACGACGGAGACGACGACGACCAAGACGATGACGGTGACAGGCAACTGCACTTCTAACTGTTTCTCACGCCGCGCTGCCGCCTCACTGAGCTGGCGCAGACACTTTGCATGCATTATTAAGCACGCAGCGAGTCGCTTCGTTTCTATCCAGTTGCGGCTGTTGTTGCCGCCACTTGTGCGATGCGTCGCTGGCAACCGAATGCGAGAATGTGGCAGAATGCGGGAGAACGCGGCCAGCAACGACATGTTGTTGTTATTATTGTTGCTGCATTTGTTTTGCTATTGACACGAAAACTTCACCTTGAATAATTGTATCGAATTTATGCGCAGCCCCAAAAGTTGTTTTGCGTTGATGCATGGTATTGACATGAGCCTGATTAGGCAGCGTGGCCAAAGTCAAAGCATTTCTAATTAATGCAGTGGGATAAGTAATAAGGTCTAGCTCCTGTGGACACAACTTGCAGTTCAGCTGCTGACAGCTTTCTTCTTGACATATTAATTAACTTGAAATATGCGACTCAGCAACGCATAAACTGAAATGAAAAGGGTTTCTATTACAGTTCGTTAGCCTCAATTTTTGCTATATGTAAAAGACAGCCACAAACAGCAAATATTCCAAGTCAACATGATTATGATCAAATAAACACGCTGTGCATTTGAGCCCATGAGAGTTCAGGGAAAATCAAAACAATGAACTGCAGAGGTGTGTGCGAAACTGGCATAACAAATACACTCAGCCAAGGCAAATTCAATTACAAGGCTCAAAGCTCCTCCTAACTGAAATTTATTCAAAATCAAAATTTAATTAATGCGATTTGCAATTGTGCACTTCACGTCCCCTGACAGTTGAACAGCGGCTGCTAATCTCATTTTAATTTAAATACAATCAGTTGAGTGCAGCAATTTCAAAGGCAAATTGTGGTGTGACATGCTGCCGCCTTTGTCTGCTTTAGCCAAACAATTACTTCAGTTGTTTGTTTAATTTGCAAACGATAGGACTTCATGAGAGGCAATAAACGGTGGCGGGTATTGAACCAATTAATTCGCAGTAAATCGATTATCGTTAGTTGTTTATGCATTCGACAGTTAAGCGCTCAAACAAGGCAATTGTGTGTTCAACGGCTCTTCATTATGTAATGCAAGAACTCACAGTCGGATAGCGACGTTTGTCGCTAATTTTGTTGGCATGAGGAACTGACTGATGCAAGAAACTAATTCGAGTAGCATTTTGTGAACAACGGTTTCATTAGCATGTGATAATGAATTTAAAAAATTGCAAAGAGTAACGAAAAAGAAATTTATGATGCCATATTTCGATAGCACTGACATGTTACTTCATAAGAGTGAATCTCCACTTCAAAAGCAACATGTTAGGCACGTGAAGGTTCGAATTCCTCCAAGCGTTTCACATCTACGAAAACGCAGATTGCAAGGCATGATAAAGCCAAGTTTATTTTTTATGACAACAAACTATTTTAATGCTTTTTGCTAACAAATATCGTTAAAGAAGTTTGTGTCTTGAGTCTTTCGTTAAGTTGGCATATAGAGCTTTCACAATATTGCAGCCGCAGAGTATGCAGCGAATATTTTCATTCGTAATACCACAACCGAATTGTGACTGATAAAGTAATTCCCAGGCATTATTGAAAAGAAAACGTAAAACTTTAAAATTACGTTGCTCATTGCTTTAGAAAACGTTAAGCGTGCAAAATTATCGATTTAGTTAATTATTTTAACAATGAAATTCGACACCAACATGCAATATGCATAATCCCTATTATTTGAAGCTAATAAGCCTGGCACACATAATAAAAGCAAAAGAAGTGATTCAAAATGCAAATGATAAAAAAATTACACAAAAATTAAAAAAACAAAAATAAAAAATTTCAACAGAATCAACTTGATGAGTGAATCTGTAAACAGATTTTGCGGTCTACTAAACTCTGCGCAGTGAATTTGGCACACACCAATTTAGACAGCAAAACCAGCAGCAAAAAAGACAACAACAACAACATCAATGACAGCCAAACAAGTAAAACTTTTCTTCACTCATCCACACCACGTGAGTTTGAGTATTTTTAGCGATTATGGTTTGCTTGCAGTTTGCCTGAAGCGTTTAACTTGCACGCGATCATCGTGTGGCGAGATGCTGCTGATTTGTTCCCCTGCCTGCCGTACACTACGCAAAGTAGGCGGTGCGCACGCACAACAATAGTTGGGCAGTTCTGCGGCGCCCAGTTGCTACACTTAAGTATTCGAAAGAATAAAATGAGTTCTTAGCTTACAAGATAACATCGGCAATAAATCATTTATATGCTTTTGCTGTACAAAATGCTTTACATATGGGCAAGAGGCAATTGAGCTGATAACTTTGAAATTCACGCAAAAGCCAAGTGTAATTTCTTGCTGTGCATTGTTCAAGTAATTGGCGTGATATCTAGACTAAAACAAAATAAATACGCTTTTTTTTTGCTTTTTCAGCAGCCGCTTGACATGCACTTGAAAGTAATTAGCTGCAAGTCTGCAACTAAATGAGAAAAATCTCGTGCATGCAAGCCAACATAATCACGAACACACGGCGCCTAAACAAAATCAGCGAAGACTAAACAACAGCAGCCAGCACCAGCAAAGCCAGCCAAGCCGAAGCGAAGCGAAACGAAATGCGAAAAGCAAAACCATTTTTCACTCCGAAGGAATCGAGAAAAAACGAATGCAGTATAAAATGCATTGTCTCAGATACAGGCAGATCAGTCATATTTCTAGAGCGTTACGTGCCGGCATTTGGAACAATTGGGCTGCAGTGTGCAAGTTCGCTCTGCAAGTGGATAACAAAGGATAACAGCAAAACCAGTCAAGGTCATCTATACGAAAAATCAGAAAATCAAAAATAAAATAAAGAAAAAAAAAAGAAAAGACAAAAACATCAACGAACAACTTTGCCAGCCATGATCAAGTACGTGTGGCATGCTGCGGTGCTGATGATCGTCTTCTGCTGGGCACAAGAAGCGGCAGCACGCAGCGCCACAGCAGGCAACTATCAGCACATCAATGGCCTGGCGAGCAGCAAGGAGCAGGTTTCAGCATCGGCAGGCGCGTCTTTCAACACGAACAGCGGTGCCGGTGCTCCTGGCATTTGGAAGGACATGTCGCTGGTGTATCGCATCTATCAGCAGTGCCTGGGTGAGAACATGTCGGTGTGTCTGAAAGTGAAACTGCTCACGGGTCTGGAGAAGGTGTTCCGCAATGCGAAGGCCTTCAAGATCATCGATGGCATACAGTTTGTGGGCAACGGTGCTGGCGATGCGGCGGCCCAGCCAAAGTTGCCTTTGAGCGAAAAGGATATTGAGGCCGTGCTGCCACGTGCTGCAGATGCCAAGGAACAGGTGCTGAACAATTTGATATTCAAACGCTTGGCCAACTTTCTGCAAGAGCACACACTGCAGGTGTGTAAAAGTCACAATCAAAGATTTCCGATTTATTCCAAAAAATATTTAATGTTCATTTTAGGTAAAGTTTCCGGATCTTCGCGCTGACGAAGATTTATCTGCCAACTCAGTGGAGAGCCGCAAGAAAAAGGATAAGAAGGGCAATGGCGCATACATAATGATTCCATTGCTGCTCGGCGGCACCTTTGTGCCCATTGCATATGGTGCCTTGGCCATGTTGGCCGGCAAGGCGCTCATCGTGTCCAAGCTGGCACTTGTGCTGGCCTCGATAATAGGCATCAAGAAACTGCTGAGCGGCGGCGGCGGCAAAGAGTCCTCACACGAAGTGGTCGTCTCCTCAGGCGGCCACTCAGGCTGGGGCCGCGACTTCGACTTGGCCTACAGCGGCTGGAAGCCGGGCAAAGATTCGCACACAAAGAGCCTCTAAGCGAACTCTTACTCTATACTAGGCACTTTAGTAAATTGCAATCTGAGGGAGAATAAATCCATAAATGACATTGTTGTTGACATCGCCAACGGACGTAGACGCCAAACTGCGCGAATTGCGAATACCAAAGAGCAGCAAAGCCGAGCCGATTTTATGTCTGAATTAATTTAGCGCTTAATTTAATTGCTTAGCAAAACTAAATGTGTGTGTTAGGTTTAAGTAAGTCAAATGCATTATTTAAATACACAACAAAACTGTTCATAAATATTATACATAATTAGAAAAACTGGTAACGCTGGTCATTGAATTTTTTAACTAAGCTGATAACAACAGCTGGTCCCTATAGGTTCTATATGAAGCCGAGTATTCATGCAAAATAATTGTTGCATAGACAAAAGGATAATGTGAAGAGTCCATGTAATAATTACTAGTGTCGCCCAGCGCTACAAACTCGAGCGAAATTTTTTTTTAAACAAACCCCATGTTTCACACTAATACTGGGTTAATGGCATTTTATATCAGAGCTAAAAGAATGCTAAAATTTCAAACCAATTTTCGCAACTAAAATCAAATATTTTCAAAAAAAAAAAACGAATTCATTGTAAAAAAATCAAAATTTCTTTTATTGTATTTAGATTTTTTTCTATTAAATACCATAAAAACTATTAATACCTGCATCAAATCTTTCTAGTTCAATATATTAGTAAGACTTTGGAGCTCAATATGCCAAGCCCTTACATGAAAGAAGAGTAGGCCTTAGGGTTTGAGATAGCGAAAGTGTATGCTGTGGGATTTCTGGTCCAATTAAGCATGTCAAGAGCAACATTCTTAAAGTATCTCCGCTACACACAACGTTTTCGAAAATATATACAGAATGCGAGAACGTGGGGACTATATGTTGCTTAGGACCATTTAATTGTCATCGAACAACCCAAGTTAGTCCATTGAGCCTTAATTGTGAAATGGGTGGCACGGGATTTTCATTTTCCAAACAGCAGAAAAATTTACCTGATAATCATTTTAATTTATAAGACAACCAATCATTTAATGCCCTTTGTATGACGAGACCCTTCTTCAACGATTTTCTTTGTTTTCAAATAATTGCACTTTTATTTTAAGCAAAGGTTTATTGTATGCATTTTAGTTTATTTTTACATATTTATGCATGAAAGTATCTCAACAATGAGCTACACGTGGGTATGGACACACGTATGTACAAGTATATGGGAGTGTATGAGAGTGAGTCCAAGAGATGAATTGCTACTCGATTACACAGAGAAAAGGGAAAATACAATAACAAAAAGCATGTGTGTGGATGCGTTTTGCATAAATTGTTGCTCTTGTGACAAAGTTTTGTGTTTTTTGTTTGCGTTTTTGTTTTTGTAAATATGCGAGTGCATTGTTGCTTAAGTTTTTGTTGTTGGTGTTGTTATTGTTTTGCATAGTTGCCTTTGTCAAGAAGACACTTAATATATGTTATTTCCTATTTGGCATTTGCCAGCACAAGGGGCGTTTGCTTATTTGTTACTCTTGATGTTGTTGTTCCAAACTCTTCGTCGCAGACAAGTTCAAAACCGTTTAAAGTATCTTTTTGTTGATTTTGTCTATGCTTATTTACTTTGGATTTTCTATGCGTTTTTGCTCGTTTATTTCTGTTTCTTTTGTTTTTTTTTTTGTTATTGTTTTTATTTGTTTCTTTGGGTTTTTTGCCATGGCGTTGTTGTTATGGCGTCTGTTACCACGAACGACGCCACCCTCTGGCGAAAGGTGATTGGCGCACACTGTGACATGTCGGAGCCAGCCATAAACAGACAATGAATCTGTAAGTGGATGCGAATGCGAATGCGAGTTCATTCTTTTACCTAACATTTGCATAAAAGCGCACATGCAAAAAAACAAAAGCAAAACGTCTTGTCTACATTTCGCTGCAAAGAAAGTAAAATTTAAGAAAGTTAAATGCTGCTCTTTCGGTTTCTCACAAGACCCTCACTCACTTGCTGTTTATTGCAATACTTTTAATAAAAAAATATGTTTGTAGGCGTTTTCAAAGCAATTTGAACATAAAAATGCTCATTAAATTATATGCAGACCGAGTGTAAACATTTTAACGGTTTTGTTATGAAAAAATAAAATTAAATAAGTCTGTGTTCGAAGGCTGCAGCTGGCTCACAAAATATTATTTAAACGGATAATACGTAGCCATACCATAGACAGTTGATGATATAAGAACTCCTGAGCTAATCTCTACAATATTAAAGTTTTTTTTTTTTGCTGCACACATCCTTGACTAAAGGACTGTGCTACAAAAACATAACCAACTGGCCGAAAACACTGTTAGGTCAGTTGACAACAGTAGCTGCCAGTGGGAGCTGACACTGTGGCTGAGGTGGCTGCCATTTATCATTTTCAATTAATTTGACGTTAATTAAATTTCGGCCAACATTTAAACAAAACTTAATTGCCCCTAACAAGCGCAGAAGACCTTGAGTGACGTATGCCTAAGCAACTCTCGATGTGCTGTGAAGTGTCCCTTAAGTGCGCCTAATTGTGCACACGTCAACGCGGCCTACACGCCCTGAAACACGGACATGAAACATGCGTGCAGGCGAACAGACAGCCAGACAGACGGCATTGGCATACGCAAACGGAATTCATTACAGTCGCATTACAAAGTACGTGCGTGCTAAAAACCAAAAAAATTCGCTTTCTACAAAATAAAAGTAAATGAAATGAAATGAAATAAATAAATAAATGGTTGATGGACAAAAAAACAAAAGCGAAAACTAAAAACAAGCGCATGAAAAATCAAAATAAATTGTCGAAAATAATCACATTCACGTGTGAGCCACGGAACTGCAATATTCAAACTCATAATAGACCAAATAAGTAAACACAATTCACAATTCACAAAATTTCTGAAGACTCCACACTGCGTCTGTGTGTACTTTTGTTTTTAATTTTGTTGCGTTTTATTTCTTTCTGCGTTGTGGTGGAATTTGACATTTTCACTTTTGAGTCAGTGCTTGAAATAATAATGAGGCGGCCGCCACTTGCGGGAGCGGCATTCTCGCCGTCATGCCCTTGCTGGGCGAGACTAGCCGGAATTCACACATCACACATATAGTCATAAAAAAAATGCTAAAAATTAATAAGTATAAAGGCGCATAAATGCAATTCTTGCTATTTTTGACGTCATAATCTATAGAGTCCATTGCATTGCACAGTTTGGGGGGTCTCTCGGAGGCCTTCATATATGTTTGGAGCGCATGTATGTATTTGACAACTGAAAGCGTTGTCAACATGTGTACTTCGGCATTTCGGCGTAACCGTTCGCTTAGCTGCTCACTGTGAAATTACTCATGCATACCGCACAAAATATTAACCGGAATTGTAATTCCGAAAGTGAAACTTCTCAGAGGTGTCAATTGTAAAGTAATCATGCGCACATAATGGCCAAGGCATGGCACGGCTGGAAGATGTTCGCCAAAATCACACCTACAGCGGTCTGCGCCTCAAGCTGCTTTCTTGAACAGAAGCTTTTAATTTCGTTTCAATGTTGCAACGTGTACGCAGGCAGACCTGCTAACTGCCGCCGATGTGTCAAATGTTAATTGGCCACTAATGTGCTATTGTGTACCCAAATAATACACGTGTTTCGCCTTTGCGCAATTTCGGCAGCTTAACGTCGCATCTTCGCATATTTATTGGACACGGCTGTCGGTTAGCACAGCTAAGAGCATCAATCAATTGTTGTTACTTATAATGGCAGCCTGACACAGAAAGGCCTATAGTATTTTATTGTCAAATAAAATGCGTTAAGATTTATGCGCAACACACCTGTGCGGCTGCTGCTGCTGCTGTTGCTGCTGATCATAATGGCACAGGCGAGTCTTAATCTTGCGTCTATTAAATATTGTCAAACACACAGAAATTGCTTCTGGGCTATTTATAGCACTGGAGAAAAATATACTGCGAGAAATCCCGCTGGCATATTTTTATCGCATATCAGCGGCACTTGATAATTACATTAAAGAACTTACAAGGATACTAAGCAGCTGCTTAAATTTTAAAAGATCTTTAACGATTGTGTTACTTTAAAGCAACTGAAGGGGCTATGAATCTGTCAATTATTGTCGTGTTTAAGTGTTATTGTGTTTGCCAGCTCTCACTAATGCTTAAATAATTTAAATATTGAAACACTGACCCTGCCTGAATTATTTAAATACCTGAGCCATTCCAAGCTGATTAACTGCATTCAAGAAATAATTATAAAATTAGTTTTCACTTTCATTAAACACTCAACACATAAAGTGTGCATAATTTTAAGCAAAAGTTGAGAAATAATTGACCTCTGTTTGATACACATTTAAACGCAGCACATTTGTAATGTAATTAAAACCTTTAATTCATCTTAGACGACAGACGCGTTCGCGTACGGCAATCAAGTCAAAGATATTTACAACTTCAATGCGATGCAAATCATTTTGAAGCTTTCTTTTTGCTACACAACAGCATGCCAGCACACACACACACAGAACACGCACACACGCACGCCAGAAGACAGGCCAAGCAGCAGAGGCAAAGTGACAAAGAGGCTGGCTAATGTGTTAATCACATATAGACACACGATAGACATCGGGCAATAAAATTAACAAAATAATTTCATATCAAAGCGACATAATGGCAGCTCGACAAGTGCAATCCCAAAAGCATTTGCAAATGAAACTCTCAGACAGACTGGCTACTATATCAACACATTAGCCACAGCCACAGCAGCCGCAGCCGCAGCAGCAGCAGCAGCAAAAGCCAACGGACACATAATTGAGTGGAGAGACGCACTGCAGACCAGTGTCTAGTATAAGCACGTGAACGTTAACGTTCAGTGAATGTGTGGCTAAGCAAATAAATAAAAAGCAAAATTAAAGTGAAATTTTTTATACACTTTTAACTAGTTACATTTTACTTTTCTACTTTAGTTTAGTTGCTCAGCTCGCCCCGCACAACCGCAACGTGTAACAGAGATAAGTAAACAACTGATCACTGTACACTGCAGCGCATCCAACTTGTTGGTCATCCATCAAAGCAACGCAACGCAACGCACCGACACGTCACGCCACGCCACGCCAAGCAAAGTGTCCCTCGCGGCACAACTGAGTTTAATGTGCGGCAAGACAATTGTCGTAAATCGCAAAGAAATCATTCGACGTCAGTGGCTGGCAGAATGGCTGCCTCCACACTTGCCCCACACACCCCTCAAGACGCGTTAGTCGCACTACGCACTCACAGTCACGTGTCGGCATTTGCTCTCGCGCTGCACGACTTCTATTCAGCGCCAAAGGTGTTGACGCTATAATTGACGCACTCTGCCGGCGCAGTGCAGTGCGTATGCAGTCAGCAAGAGTGCATCTGATGACAATTAGCCTGCTTTTTTTTCTTCTTTTCTTTTTTTTTGCTGCAATCTGTGCCAGTTGTTTATTAAACAGTCCGTCTACGCTGAGGATAAACCGTTGGTCTGCAGCCAGCTGCACAGCAAGTTTATGCTCGACTTGCACTAAGAAACTTTAACCGTTTTGCAAAATTTATGCCCGTACCATATATGTATGCCTACTATGGGCAAAAGCTATAAAAATATATAACTGTTTTTATTGATAAAGCTACTTTAATTTCGCGTAAAATATGCAACGCATTAAAGCAAAAACTTCCTTAATCTTTAGTCAATATTAGTTAAGAAAGGCCATTGTTTGCGCGGCTTACTGGAATAAGTGCAGAACATGTCACTGTGCAAACAGTTAATCAATAAATCGACAAAACGAAACTTGTATCGTCAAACAACGCTTACGTATGCGCATTGTGCTGCTGATATTTTTACGCATGTGTATGTGTGTGTGTGTGTGTGTGTACATATTCATTAAAGTGAGCTCATGTGTGCACTGAGAGAAGTCGATTGTTGTCGTTGGTCATAAATCGGCAAGTAAATAGCAACGCATGAATGCATATGCAAATACACTGCAAAAATAATAGTATCAAAAACCATACGATTTTCAATTTCTATACAAATAAGAAATATAACAAAATACGAAAGCCAAAAAAAAAAAAAAATGGATGTATGATAGTAAAAAATACTATGAAATCAATTAATAATCAAATTCTTTAATGGAAAAAATTAAGTATGGAAAAAGTAAGGAAGAAACCCAGGTAGAGATTTTTCGCAGTGTTGCCTGCTTTGCTGAGAGTTTATTTTTGCAACACGAATCAAACGCGAACTCGAATAAATTATGTGAGTGTGTAACAACAAAACGGCGCTTAGTGTCATACACACAATCAACAGACAACAAATAACATTAAACAACAACAGCAACAACAACAACTCAACACTACCAAAGAAGACAAAGTGACTTCGGCTCTGACTTCGGTTTTAGCTTTGGCTTTGGCTTTGGCTTTGACTCTGACTTGGGTTTGGTTCGGTTTGGTTTGGTTTTTACACACGCACGATTGTTTAAATTTAAATTCTAAGCTCGGCTACTGCATTATAAGACGACTAGCTGTGCTTGTTGTTGTTGTTGTTATTGTTGTTATTGCAGTCATACTCGTATTGAGTCGTTCGTCGCTTTCTCAGGTGTGTGCTGCGGTCGCCGCAGTTTAAGACAAAGTCGAAGTCGCCGTCGCTGCTGTTTATGTGACTATTGCTGCTGCTGATGTTGTTGTCGCTGACTTGAGCCGCACCGCGATGTGCGCCGGGAATAAAACTCGATCCACGAACGGCTTTCAGTCACAGTTTACCGGTTGCCTTCTGACCGACAGATCGAACAATCCAATCGAGCGAAGCGCACTTTTACAAGTGGATTAAATAAAGTGCAAATAAAAATTAAAAAAAAAAAAAACAAAAAAAAAATTAAATAAAATAAATTGCAAATTATCAAAACCAACAACACAAAAACCATAAAGAACCAATCCAAGCAACAGCTGACAAAGGATAACAGTTTGTGTGTAGCTTTGTTGTGTGTAGTTCCAATTTTATTTGTGCTTGCCCGCTTCTAAGTTGTGCTTCCAACCCACACCATGTTCAAGTTTGTGTGTTTGTTTGCCCTTGTGGCGTCTTCTGCCGCTGCTGTCTCCGAGGCGGACAGCTTACTTAGCAGCGCACTGAAAATGGTCAAGGACTGTGGCGATCGGTCAATGGTTCTGTGCATGAAGGTAAGAATGATAGGCAAATCATACCAAATTATCTTTAAATCACAAATTAGTGTTGGACGCCCTACATAAACATATTTCTTTCTGAATCAATGATGATGGCTCAAAAAATTATCAAGGCTATGTTATAAGAATACAAATCGTTGAAAAAAAAATAAAAAATAAAAACAAAATTATTCAAAAAAAGAATAAAAATTAAAAAAAAATTATTGAAAAAATTAAAAACAAAATTAAAAAAAAATTATTTCAATGATAATATTCATTGATTGATATTTTATATTTCCCGTTGGCGTACAGGAACGTGCCCTGCACTACTTCGATTCGGAAAACGGTGACGTCAAACTGACCGACGGCATTGCGCTTGTGAAAACTGACGACATTCCCGTTGGCCGCTCTTTGAACGAAGTCGTGCTCTCCGAGGATGCTGAGGCGCGTGAGAATGAGGTCGACTCGCTGCTGGTGGAGCGCGTGGCTCGCTTCTTCGGCACTCATACACTGCAGTTCAAGGTGCCCAAAGACTCAATTCAGGATATGCAACGTGCGCTGGAGGAATGTAAGTCGACAACAAGCGAAAAATCACCAAACTCAAAGCCATGACTACTATTCCATGTTTATTAAGCGAAACCAGTTTCTGTCTGTCTGTCCGTCCATCTACTTATCCACTCTCTTATTCACTTAGACGTCTGTCTGCCGGTCCGTTGGTAGCGTTGAGCTAGTTTTGCTTAAATTGGGTTAATAAAGTTAATAATTGCATCGTGCGCCAAATGCAGCTGCTCAACGATTTGGCGCGAAAACTTCAAACAAATCTGGGTAAATGGGAAATCCTGTTTTCATTGCTCAGCGCCTAAGTGCTACTCTAGGTCAGCAAGTAACTTGTGTGTAACATGCGTCTTAGCTGATATGTGCACAAGGAAGCCGCATTGAATCGTGGGAAAAAGTTATGAACTCGCAGTTTATTGGCTTGAGGATGTGTGGGTAAGATCCAGGTCCAGTTACTGCAGTCGGTTTTATTGAAGATGCAGCATTGTTGCTACGGCTTCACTTTCGAATTGTTGTTTTCAGCTTTTAGTTCACTTAAATATGGCTTACAATTTGATTTGCCTCTATGACTTATTGGCTTTGGCGTAAATTTCGCCATCACGTAAATGAATTGTTAAATAATACCATGACTTAAAATAAAACTTATAAAGCAACAGATGAGAGAGAGAGAGAGAGAGTTTGAGAGTGAAAATCGAGAGTGAGTAGTATAAAAATTCCCTACACGTGTCCTTCATTCTCAATCAATGACTATATATGGTATATTATAATTTTTTCTACTGTTTCAATCAATTGGTGCAGATCCGTATGATGCAGACTTCAGTGGATTTGTTGTAACGGTTAATCGATTTTCACTTTTGATACGCAAACAGCAAACACTTCAGTGTCAGTTGACATAATAGAAATGTTCAGCGTTGCTCACATTGATTAGCCGCTGAAATACTTTCTTTTTTGCAACCATAAATAAATGCATTTCGCTGTAATTCAAAGCAAATATGCTCACTTATCAACTCTGCGTACATATTATACATGAAAATTGTGACCGGACGAGGCTTTTGCCGATTTCTAAACGGTTTCGTAGAAAGCTAGTCGATCCTGTCGATCCAGTTAATGCGCAAATATGTACTAAGCGAGCATCGCTGACAGGTTTCCGACGCTGCCAGTTGTCCCTCACCCCTCCACTGCCACTGCCATGGCCATGGCCACAAATCATAACAAGCATAACAAGCAACACAACACGCAGACGCGATATTTGCACCAATTAACAATCGAGCTAACTTGGTCAATAGCTTGGCCAGTTTCTATGCTACGCTTTGCCTCGCTTTGCTTCGCTTTGCCTTGCTTGGCTTTGCTATACCCAACTTAGCTCAGCGCAGCTTTCATGGCTGCACGATTAAAAAGAAACTACTTGGGAAGCATTAGAGTGGCATATGCCGATGTGGCAGACTCATTTTGCTATCTTGTGTCTATTCGCAATTGAATAATGACTTTTTAATTATGACTGCAACTTAAATGAATTTATTTTATTGTTATATTGCATTTTCATTTGTTTTTTTTTTAGCACGCGGTAAGAAGAAGGAAAAGAAGAAGTACCTAATGCCATTGCTGATGCTCTTCAAGCTGAAGATGGCCGCGCTCCTGCCCCTGGCCATTGGCTTCCTGGCGCTCATCTCCTTCAAGGCGCTCGTCATTGGCAAGATCGCACTGCTGCTGTCCGGCATCATTGGCCTGAAGAAGCTGCTTGAGTCAAAGAAGGAGAACTACGAAGTCGTTGCGCATCCGCACTACGAGCACGAGCACAGCTACGGACGTGCACTGCACGAGGCTCAGAATCTTGCCTACGCAGCGTACAATAAACAATAATGCAAACCTTAGCACGCAAAAACGCTGCGTTGCATTGCTAACATGTGCAATACACAACAAAAACAAAACAATTAACAAAAAATAAAAGAAAAAGAAAAACAAAGAGAAAAAACCGTAAAGGACATAAAAAACAAAATAATTAATTAGAAAAGTTCATCCTCTGCTTCTAAAATTACATTTATCTATTTATTACGTTTATTTATTTATTTAATTAATTTTTAGCTTAATTCAAAGTCAAAGTAGTTGCCAAGGCGAATAATGTTTAAAGATATGAGAAACCATTTAACCATCTGAGGTTGTGCAATAAAGACAAAGTTAACAAAATCAATTGACATACAATTCACATAACATTCGGCTCGACCCAAATGCAAAATTCATAAGAAACTGTGCACAAAAGTTAGCAGATAAGTTCTACGTTCTACGTTTCTATACACATAACTGCGAGGTTTCATTTGCATTTGTTGCTATATTTTAACTGACTGTTTACTTTTAGTTTTTATATTAATTTTTAATATGCTAAATACTGTTTTTTGTATAGACTATTTTACGCAATATGCGAAGCTTTATTATGTTACTTTTACAAACTCGACTACCTTTCATTGTGGACTCTTCGTGGCTTCAAGTCTCGCATGCAGAGTACAAAACTCACATCACGTTCGCTTTAACTGCTGCACTAGCAACTTAATTCTAACTTTACTCTCGCACGCGTGCTCGTGTTCGTATTATCCGTGCTACTGTTACTGGCATGGTGTCTCATAGTGTACTTTACATAATCTAACATTTACTTTGCTTTTATTTTGCTTTCATATGCCAAACAAGTGCAAAACTTCCTACAAAGTTGTTTTTAAAAAATAATGCATAACTTTAACTTTTTAACAAAACACACAAGCAGCAAAATATTTAAAAAGAAAAACAGAAACTTAAATTAAATAAAATCATGCACACACACACATACACACACAGAGACAACTGAATAAACAATTAGCATTAATGAATAATTTGTTTGTTTGTTTGTATTTTTTCATTGATTTTCAATTTGTTTAATAAACTAAAAACGAAAAACAAAAACAAAAAGGGAAAATTAAAGGCAACAGACAACAGCAATTCTTTTTGCAGATCTGGGTTGCGTATGATTAATCTTTATTTGCTTTATCACGCATACGACGTGTGTTACTTTCTTTGGCGCGTTTCCAGTTCCTGTGTGCATTTCTTTGTTGCAAATCGAGCTCTGTCTGAAACCGAAAACCAACGATATAAGCGAAATGCTTTCACTCTCTACATTATATCCGCTCTGGTCTCAGCCCGTTCCCATCTCCCCACGCCGCACCACACCACAGCACACCTTCTACTTCACCTTTTACTATTCTCCTGCGCTGCCTTTTCGGCGCAATTGCGCTAAGCCTAATAAATTGGCAAGCTGATCATCAAGCAAGTAGGTTAGCAATATCAGTTGCATGCGACATACAAAATCACAGCGCTTAAGATTTTCACTGCAACAGCAACAACACCAGCAACTAACAGCAGCTCTACAAAAACAACAAAAACAACAACAATAACAACAATGTTGCAGCGATAAAAAAGAATTGTGCGCATGCGTGGCACTCAGCCGTGGCCACTGCGAGCTGCTTATATTTTATTTCTACACTTATTTAAGTCTTGCTCATTTATTATTATTTTTTCTTTGCTTTTTTTTTCTGGCTTTTTGCTTTTTGTTTTCGCTTGGACACCTCAACCCCACTGCACATGCATACGTACATGGCGTCGATGGCGAAGTCGAAGTCGAGATCGTCTGCAGTGGCATCCGGTGTCGCTCCAAAAACGAATGAAAGTTTCAACAGAAAAGTTGTTGCTGACCTTATTTTAATGTTTGTTGTTGCTCTTGTTGCTGTTGTTGTAGTTGCGATTTTTGCACTTTACAATGTGGACTAACGTACACGCATATATCAAATACAAGACATCCACATGAATGTGTGTGTGTGAGTATGTGTGTATGTGCATTCGGGTGCGTCCAATGTCAATGACACAACTTTGGCTGTCGAACGTGCAAAGAAAGCGCAAGAAACTGCATATGCAGTTGCGGTTTTCAGACTTATTTATTAGAGTTCACAGCACCTTCGATTATTTCAAAAAACTATGCCTAGTGTAGGTGTGGCATTTGCGGTGAGAAACATTTTAACTTTTCGCTTTGACAAATTTTCTATGACTTAGAAGACAATAAACAAAACAAGAAAATAAATAGAAAATGATAAAAATTAATTAAAAGTTTTTTGGCCGCACGCACTTGTTGCCAAATGCAACAACTTTGCACAGTGTAAAATAAAATACGCTGCTTTGATGTTTGCTACAAAAGACGACTCTGCTGCTGCTGGTGAAAGTGATTTATTTATCTTAAGCAATTTGAAAGTTTGCCATTTAAGCCTGGTAAGGCATTTCATGCTTGCAAGAATATCTAAACAAGACGGGCTGGCTTCGTCAGCACACCGAGCTGTGAGCTTATGCGGCTGCCATGCTGCGGTACAGTGTAAAAAGTAAAAAGTAAAGTTTGGTTTATCAAATAATTTTTATTCTGTTTGCGCGCCTTCATTGCACATTATATGCATAGTTATGCACCAAGGACATGGGGTTTCCTAAATATATGCATACAATTTAAAAAGTAAACTTAATTAAATGTCGACATGCCAAGCCAGTCGACAACTGCAAGACAACTTCGCAGGCAAAAACTTTGTGCATTACAATCCAATTATCCCACCCACGCAACCAAGCGAATGCACAAGAGTTATTATGTAAACTTTCTTAACTGAAAAACTTGCTAATGCAAAAGTTTCAACGTGTAAAACGAATTAGAGGCCACAGTGCAGCGCATCCTAACCCGCTTAAACGCAGATTATAGCTATTAGACACACTGTAGCCTGCAGAAAGCTCAGCTCAGCGCTGCATTATAAACAGTGTCGTAAGAAGCTTAGTCCAAAGCCTGCATAAATATTATTACCGGTAATAAATACATTACCGCCCACTGTGCGCTCCTTGGCTGGCACGCCAGACTCACACAGTCAACGGCGCAGTTGCCTCTTGCGTTTACTTTTCAGGCTATAAGTGCAAGCTCGGCGATTAAGTTGAGGGCTTTCTAGCAAGCAGCCAAAGCATTTTTACAATAAATGCGTTTCGTTTGAAGCTGGCTACAAATGAAAGCTTTTTTTATTTATGCCTAAAAGTAGGTAAAGCAATTTTATAAATTCTTTTTCTCCATTGTAAAATATGAAACGAAAAGGTTAATCGTTATGATTTATATGTGATTCTTACAGCTTATTTATTTACTTTTTTTTTTAAGTTCAAAGAAATAAAATTCTTTTCTTACTCATGTGCGAGCATTGAATTATTTGCTTAACGAATTTTTTTTTAGGGAATGAGTAATGCAGCACATGTTCGGATTTTCAGTATTTATATGCTGATGCAACAATAAAACATACAACCTTTGTGCAAAAATATTCGATTCAAGTTTCATATGAATGAGCACGTGTGCATGATGGCAATAATTCACAAAATGAAAATCTTCATAAATTATCAAAAACCTACGTCGTTTAACATTTTTACGCTACTTTATACGACGAAGCGACTGTCAAGCCAATGAACCAACAAACAACAAAGCCTGGAATGGAGTGAGAACGGGCAATTTGCAACGTTTTTGCTATTAAATATCTTTGGCAACGGGACAGGGGTAGATTATGTAGTCCAGCGCCTGGTGTAAACAACTTTTGTGTTAGTGCATCTGTGTGCTGCATACAACACATACAACCAAAAATCACTAATGCTCAGTCTGCGCGCCTAAGCCGGCGATCATCTTGAATAAAAATCCGAGAAAAAGAGAGCAACGAAAGAACAAAGACGAGCACAAAGCCAAATACATTTTCGGTGTTGATTTTTTTGTTTGTGTAATTGAAGAGCAACATTACGACAGCAAAGACGACGACGAGCTGCGGCATACATTTTCGTAAGCAGCCAACATATTTTACATAAAAACTCATGCGCCAATTGACTCAGCCTTTTGATTGTCTTTTTTCAGTGCTACTGTTTGCTCATTGCATTTCATTATTCTGCACTTTGCATATACGAGTACGTCTTTGTATATGTATATTCGATTATTTATACAGCATAGCACTTGGCTTCAGTCTATTGGCTGTTTGGATTTCTTGACAGTAATTGTACAGCTAAGACAAATTTTCGTGGGAAAGCGAGTATTTTGTGAGAAAAAGTTATTGAGACAATGAAAAGAAACTTCCATTAAATAGCGCTCAGTTGACATTGTAAATTTGGTAAATGAAGCAAATAACTAAAAATCTTACATAAATTAAGTTAATCATAATAAAAATTTCCTTTAATAAGTACAAATGACAAACTTAAAGACCGTCTAAGCTAACATAAAGCATTACGGTTATTTGAACAACTCAGCTTGAAAAACACTGGCGAATGCGTGTTTCGGTAATAATCCAAAAAACAACAATAAGAAAAAACAAATCACAATGGATGATTACCTAACACACCGAAAGATTATGAGTCTGTAATGAAATGTGCAAAATGTAGGCGAAAAGTCGCTAACCCGGCAGCTGCCGGCTGCGTGTGCACTGACCATGACCATGGCAACGGAGGCGACCAGGGGAGCGGGTTTGGCAGCTTGTCTCGAAGAGTTAACGTCACCGCATTACAACTTCCGTTGCTCGGCGTGTCTCGGCCCCCACCTGGGCTCTCACTCGCTTTACACTTCGCCAAAATTGTGCAGGTCGTGGCTAAGGTCCACTGCAACATTGGCGGCGATGTTGTGGCGCGATTCTACGCACTTGACTGAATTTGGCCAAGTTTTTCACCGCAATGATATAATGACGCAATGTGCAGACCAGCCAGAGTATAAATGGCATTTCGCGTTTTGGCAAATGTTTCAGTGAAACGCGAACACTTCAGGCGACGCGTTGAAAGAAGACGTCGCAGTCATGGAACGGGATTTTGCCATTTTATTTTTTGTTGTGCTGGTCACAATCACGTCCGGTGGCGGTAGTGATCTTCAAAACGAGAGTCTGAATCAGCTGAAGAGCTTTAAGTACTGCATGCGGCAAACGCAGGAGCCCAGCCTGGGCAAATGTGTTGGCCGCTCTGCGCTCAATTTTCTACAACGCTTCGATGAGCAGGATAACTTTACGGTTGTCGAGGATTTCGTGTCGACTAAGGACGATAAGATTGCCGCACGTTCTTTGTCGAACATTTTGGACACAGACCCCGTCGATTTTCGTGGCATCTTGGAGAATGCCGGCGCCGTCTTAGGCCAGCGCAGCATGCAGTGGCACATGGATGCATTATACCCGGGACTCATGCTGAAAATTGGTCCGACGGCGGACACAAACAGCGTGGCCGAGTTCGTTTTAGATAATTCGGTGTCTGAGCGGGATTTCAGTTTTCAAGAGCCCTCAACCGGTGAGTAGCAATCGAAATCGAAGCAGAGTTCGGGAAGTTGCATACTTTTAGGCAGTCGACATCGACATTAATCAGCGTCATCTGCCCACAGCGCGCATCTTAACCAAGCAGTACCTGCTGCCGTTTCTGCTCGGCCTGAAATTCAACTTGGTCGCATTGGTGCCGCTGCTATTCGCGGGCATTTGCCTGCTGCTGAAAAAGTCGCTTTTCTTGGTCAAGTTGGCCATTTATGTAAGCAGCTTTTTGGGCTTGGGCGGCGCGTTTGGCGCGCTGAGCGCATTTGGCGGCGCTGCTGGCGGATTTTCACCATTCGCTGGTGCTTTTGGTGGCGGCCTGGGACCCTTTGCGGGTGGCGGCCTTGGACCGTTGGCTGGTTTAAGACCGGGTGTGGGTCACATACCAGGCAAGACGTCTGTCTACGGCAACTACGACGAACTGCATCACAATGACCCGCAGCCGTATAAGCGAGCCGATCGAAAATTGAAGCTTGATCAGACGCGCGAATATGCTTCACCACGCTCCACAACTGCAACGCCCGCACCCGTGCTGGACTTGGATCGTTTCTACGAATACGAGAAGCAAGTTCTGCTGCAGGATCGCAGTAATGCCAAACAACGTTCGCTGCATAGTGCCGACAACAGTAAAGTGGACTCCGACGCATACGAAGCACAACAGGCGGTGGTCAGGGAGGATACAAAGGCCACACACAAGTTCAGGACCAGCGACAGCTTCAACGGTTGGCAAGTGGTGGATTTAAGAGTCTGAAGACTGGCACACATAAACTTTTGTACAGATTGTTAAAATTAAATATTTAAAAACTGATTTCACGACTTTGCATGCTTCAAAAAAAAAATAATAATAATGAGGGGGGTAATTCGTAAAAACTTGGCCAATAATTATTAAATATTCTTGAGGCCATGGTTCGCTCTCTGCCAGTTCAGGTATTTCAAAACTCTTAAATTTTAAATTCTTTAAATAAAAAATGCTGCATGAATGAAAGTGAAAATGGCAAGCAGCAAGTTTAAAAATAATTTTCAACTACACGCGCATATTGTCAAGGTTCAGTAAGCAGCTGACAAACGCTGAAGCGGAGCAAGCCAAGAAGAAAAGCTTTTCTAACATTTTCTAATGATTAGATACACATCGGAACGCATTTGCATGTTTTGGTTTGACAAGCAACTTAATTACCAACAAAACAAAGCCAACCAAAGCAGAGCAGAGTAGAGCAGAACAGAGCAGCGCAGACAAACTTACGGAGAAGAGCATCGATGTGTCACCGCATTGATTCTTGTCTAAGGTATCACGTCTTTAATTATGAGCAACCTTTCACATACAAGGGAGACGCGAGGGCACAATGACAAACCACGAATCTGTATAAATAATGGAAAATAATGGAAACTCATTTTATTTAAAGTTTGAACGCGCGTCGTGTATTACGCAAAGAGCTACGCAATGCCAACGCTGGCCATGTCGAGTGTTAAGCTGCTCAGTGTGCTGCTGCAAGGTTTCATAATTGCCACGAATTGGCCTGCATTGCCCGCCTTGAATACCTCCGGTGTGGAGTTCAGCACACGCGCCGTTGGACGTGCCTTCGCACGCTGCTTTGGCGGCAATGAGTCGGCAATTCATTGCTTAGCAGCGCAGTTCTCGCATACACTGGACTTAGCCGCAGAGGATAACGGCACATGGCACTTCGGTGACTATCTGAGCGTGGAGAAGGAGCTGCAGGCGGACACAGCGGCTGAGCAGCGCATTGAGAACCTAATTGAGCAGAGATCGTTGGGCGATCGCATTGGCGCAAAGCTGCTGCACTTGGCGCACAGTCGCGCGCTGCGTCTGAGTCTGCCCAGAGCGAGCATTTCGAATGCCATCAAGGACGCTGGCGGTTTTGGCTTTGAGCAAGGTACGCTGGGCGCTTTCACAGGCCTTATAAGTGATAAAGTTGATAGTATTAAGGAGGGATTTGTTAGTTTAACTAGTGCACAAGCAACTAATGCGCAGCATAAGCATAAAAAGAAATCAATCAAAAATGAGAAAAACAAGAAGGATATTTACGAGGACATATATAATAATAATGACTATAAGCACAAGGACAAAGATAAAGACAAATACAAAGGTAAGCAGCAGCAGGCACAAAAAAAAGTAGATTAAATAGTTTAAGTTTAGTTAATGTACAAATTGTGCAAGGTAAAAATGCAAGAATTAATTTAATATGAAAATTATCCACTTTGCTTACAGGACGCAAGAAGAAGGACAAGGATAAGAACATGGCAATGATGGGTGGCATGATTATGATGGCAACGGTGGCACAAATGTTCCTAGGCAAAGTGATACTCATCGCTGGCTCGGCATTCGTCATGGCCAAGATTGCGCTGGTTGTCTCATTGCTGGTGAGTACAGAAACCTCAAACCTCCCCTCCAAACTGTAACCCATACCCATATAAGTATGTAAATGTTTGTAACATTATTCACTTCAACTTATAATTTTGTATTTTGGCTTTTCTGCAGAGCAGTCTCAAAAAGGGATCGCATGGCAGCAGCAGTGGTAGCGCGGACCACGTCATTGTCAGCAGCGGCGGCGGCGGCCACAGCCACGAGAGCGGCTGGCATCGCAGTCTGCCACACGACTACACGCCAGCGCACCACACCGAGTATCACGGCGCTACCAGCTCTCACGACGCCAGCAAGCTGACGCATGTCAGTCCCGAGGCGTACGCACCGGAGGTCAGCTACTACGAAGCAGCCGAGAATGACCATGACCGCCGCGGCAATGCGCAACTGCAGCCTCAAAAGGCGACTGCCCCTGGCTTCTTTTAATGTGTAGTTTGTATGTTTGTGTGTTGTCTGCATTATTTATTGTAACTGTTTAACTTTAAAACGCTTAAGCTTAAGTCCTACTCAACTAAGTACATAGGCATATACATGCGCGTATATACTCATACTATATACTCGTCATTTAAATAACAAATTTCCATAATGAACAAAGAGGAAAGTGGAAAGAAAGAAAGAAAGAGTATAATTAGACTAATAGAAAGCACGTGTCTTTGGTTGAAGTTTCTTCTCGCCGCACTCCCACCCGCCAGCTGCCACCGACTCCCACTTCATTGGCACGCACGCACGCATATGCGTGAATGCAGTCATCCGCACATTTTCTCTAATGCGCTTACGTTGCTTTCGTTGTGGGCACCCAAGCGTTATAAGCCTTGTCCTGCATCATCATCTCGTCGTCGATGCTGCGGTGATACGATGAGCTGCCCTCGTGGCCGCTGTCGTACTCGCCCTGATGGCTGGACGAGTAGGTGTGGCTCTGCTGCACCTGCGGATGCTTGACAATCTCGTAGGTGGTCTTCTCGCCGCCATCCGTCGACACGAGCTTCTTCAGCCCGATGATGGCGCTGATGATTAGCGCTATTTTGCCCACGATGAGCGCCTTGCCCGCCACAATGGCAATCGAGTGATAGGCCATCTTCAGTATGGCTGCCTTGAGCAGCACCGCCGCAATGAATGGCCCCAGGTACTTCTTATCGTCGCCGCCCTTCTTCTTGCGTCCCTCAACTTCGTTGTCGTCCGCATCCGCTGGCTGATACTGCATGAAATAGTTGAGCACATCGCGCATCAAGTCCTGACTGTTGCGTTCGCCAAACATCAACAGACGCGGCAGATTCACCTGCAGCTGTCGACTCTGCACGAAGCTCTGAAAACGCTCCAGCAACAGCGTATCCAAACTCTTCATCGACAAATGCTCCAGATCACGATTGTTGAGACTCAGCTCGGCTGCATTGGCGCGGCCCGTGCGCGTCTCGTTGTCCATGCGCTTGACCAGCGTCACGCCCTCGACGACATTTATGTGCGGCACCTTCAGCGCTCGACCCAAGAGCCGTGCGCCCTGCACCTTGAAGCACCAGAAGATATCCTCGCTCTCCGCGCACTGCGCATACACATGTCGCAGCGTGCGCGTCACTCCATTGTCCAGCAGCGAGCTGCGCGAGCTGACGACGCCGTCGGCTGCCACTTCAGCGCCCAAGGCACAGTGGGTCAAACATAGTGAACCCAGAAGCAAAACCACAAGCAGCGATAAACGTGTATCCATGTTCTTATTGTTGTTGTTCTGGTACTCTTCCGTAGTGGGTGTGTGTGTGTGTTTGTGTGTGTTTATCCTTTTCCTGTGCTGTTGCCTTCTTTTCTTGGGCACCCACTTTAGTAACGGCCTCGATGCGACTGATTTCGTGCGCCACTTTGCCAATCAAATTTATACATTTTGTCTCAGTTGTTGTTGTTGTTGTTGCCACTGCTGCTGCTGCTGCTGCTATTGTTGTTGTTGGTGTTTCTGTTGCTTTACTTGCCGAAACAATTAACTTACTGTATCGGACCTAGTTGCTGCCATTTTACACATGCATGTAAGCAGTCTGCCGGCTTATTAATGCATATCCGTACGTTTTGTTGCTTTTGTTGTTGTTTTTGTTGTTGCTTTAAGTATGCGTCGCCTCTGTGGCTATTTGGAGCATTTTATGCATTATATGCATGTGTGCATGCCAACTTCCACGAAACTCTTCCCAACAGTCGATTCTTGCACCGGCGGCAAGCATTTCTTCGCAAGCTTCGTTGCGGATTTGGTGCAATTGCCGCAGCTTATGCCGCAGCAGCAGCAGACATGGCACATAATCACAAAAACGATTTTCTCGCAATTAGTAAATCTCAGCAATTATTTTCATTTTTTTACCACTTTGCACTGATTACGCTTATCGTCATTACTCTTGTAACACTTGCAGCTCTTGCACCCTGCGCAAAGAGAGTGAATTTGTTTTCAAGTGGCGGCACGTGAACCGAACAAAACCAATTGTGGCCTAAACACAGTTCGAAATATGATGTATGGAAACTTTGACGTTCACATTTGAATAACTGCAAATTATTATACGAAATTATATGTGGACCCTATGGCTATTTATATCCTTATCTCGCCTGCAACAAAATACTTTCTTAACATATGGATCTCATTATAATCTCTTCGTTAGCAGTACCAGTTAAAAATTAATTTAAATTGACTCAAGCTAATTAAACAATAGTAATATATGTAGTAATCACTCAGGTAGCTACAAATCGAAATCGGTTTGCTGTGTAGGGCATTCGCAAATTAATCGATCTGACATAGCCAAGCGAATCTTTTCGCTACTTTGTTATTTTTGCCACCCACTTTCTTCTTTTATTGTTTCTTATGCGCCTTAATCGTCATAAATCTTGTAGATTGTCTTGTACGTACTTTTTGTTAACGTTTAGCTTTCGTTCATTTCACGATTTTGTTTTGTTTTTTATAACAAGGCGTACACTCTATGAAATGCCACATGATTGCAAATGATCAACATTATGCATTACTCGACTGAAACATGCGAACAAATTAATAAATGATACATATTTCGTCTCCTCAGAGGTCTCTCAACATATTTAAACTTACATAAAAACATGTGCATACTTTTAGGCATTTCTTTTAGTTTCGTTGTAGCAGTCATTGATTATGCTTACTTAATTCTTCACAGATCGCAGCTGCAGGTATGCAGAGACAATGGCATTGATATTTAAGACTGTGCAATTGATTCACACGTTGATAACCCAATTAATGGAAAATTCATAAGTAATAGCAAAAGATTTTCCACAGTGGAGAGGCTGCCGCAGTCGCGTTTCATTTTCATTGCATTTATTAATAAAAACTGATCGTTAATGACTCTGTGCTGGGGCATCAGTGAAGTTTACTGGCTCATCTTCTTTATACACGCAATGGCTAAATCTGCAACAACAACAACAACAAATGCAACAAGTGCAATATGTGTGTCGCCAGTTGTGCACTCGGTGGGAGAGTAAAAACGTAGCAGCAAACTGCAATCTTTGTATTTCATCAGTCTGTAGGTGTAAAAGCCAACATGTACGAGTATGTATATGATATGCCATGATTAAAGCACTTCAAAAAGAAAACAAAAACAAAAAGCAAAGAAGAAAACAACCAAAACAATAGCAACATTTTATCGGCAGCATTCTACATGTTCTTGTGGGCGAGAGTTGTGCTGAGCTGTGATGTGCCGCACGATTCTGTGATGCGCAGTTGAAGCTGAAGTTGGATTGTTGGAGCCGAGTACGTGCCTAGGCAAGACAAAGGCTTGCGTGCAACGTCGCTTGGCAGCTAAACACGCGCATTATGAATGAAATTATGCTACAACATGATAGGCAAGTGAAAAACTTTCACATGGGCTGGGTTAGCAGGCGCAAAAGTAGTTTTCCTTAATTTTTCAGCGTTTCGCTGAAAGAAATAAATTCATTGTCAAAACAACAACAACAGCAGCAACAACAATAACAACAACTGCGAAATGTCCAAACGTGCCTTATGCGGCAAGCCGCCACATATAATTGCAGCTTGTTAACATTGAAAACAAATAGCAAATCGCAAATAAAACTATTAACATCAAAGCAGCAGCGCACAGCCGTTAACGACTCGTCTTTTAACTAATTCCCTCTCACTCTCACTCACTATATATATATATATGTATTTGCAAATGGCACAACAAAAGACATAAGCGACGAACTTAGCTCACATGCCCAGCAACGCTTCTGGCATTGCTCGGCTTAGCGGCCAAGTACGAGGCATACGTGAGACTTGCGGCTGCTGCAGCATTGACATGTTTTCCATCTTTTGCACATAACTATGAAAAGAAAATGAGTTTGCCAATGCGGGTGTGCACATGCCAACGTTATGTGGACGATTTATTTGGCATTTGATTTTCGCGCGCAGATTTAACTTCAATAAGAATTCATTACATCGTGTACCGACACGATGCCATCTCGATGCTAAGGCAAAAACAGATAAAAACAATTGCATCAAAACAATGGAAAACGGCATTAGCATATTTTCTGCGCGAACTATTCACTTTCACTCTGTTGCTTTGGCATTTTAACGCCCCCATCAGTTCGTCCCCAGCTTTACAGCTCACAGCCGCCACAGTCAACTCCCTCGCCACAGCGCCAGCAACGGCGCAGGTTGTGTTAAATCGCATTAGACTCTTGGCCAATTAAGTTTCGGTGTGACCCAAGTCGACATCAGAAATTGCAGCAAACATCATTCAGCAGCTTTGCCACTGGAAATGCCTACAGATGCCGTCGCCGAGCGTCAGGCAGCGCACGTCGACGGCGGCAGCATTGAACCGTGCCAACAGCACGATTGGCATTTCTACGGGCTGCGCTAATGCCTGCAGCTGCGGGAGACGGCGGGGAACTGCTGGCAGCTGACCGTGACTGACTTCTTTGATGAATTTATTACAAGTATCTTGGTATACGTATCTAAAAAGTTCGCATCTCCCCTTTCTGTTTTTATTATGTTGTTTTTTTTTTCTCTCTCATTTTTATTTATTTACTTAATTTCACCATCATCACTGTGCATTTTCACAAATGTCTATTTGTTTTATTCCCCGTTTCGCGGTCACACGTAGCCAAATGCTAATGAAACTCAATAAAGTTAATTTGGTAATTGAAGTTTAAATGATTGCAAATAATATTAAATTCATCCATGTACATGAGCTGCAAATATTGCATGTTTGGCCTACTGCGCAACAAACACGAAATTACAATTATTTATAAGCGAATGTTGTTCGATCAACTTGACATGTAAGGATTGTGCAAGTTGCTGCTTAAAGTGAAGGACGCATGAGCCACACAGCCACTGCAGCTTATCCCTTTAAATGAGACGAGTTTAAGCTTTGCTGTCGAATACGATGTTTAAAAGAAACTTAAGCCAAGTTGGCACAACAAAATAATATGAAAATCAGAGTGACTTGCCAGAATCTAATAAATAAATAATCATAATCATTTATGAGAAATGGCAAATCAGTGGCAAAAATATTTTCATTCAGCAGACCAAACACACAAATGCAGTAAATAATGTAAATATATTAACCTAAATTGCGAATCAGATTTTCTTGATGGAAATCGAAACCAAGTGAAATAAAAAAAAAAATAAAAAAAATATAAAAATAGACAAATATTGCAATAGTCATCAAGCAAAAGCCAAAGCAGAGCCGCAGAGCAAGAAGCTGATTGAGGAGTGAGGAATTGCGTTTCCAGCATTTAGATGAAACTTGCTAAGGGCACAAATACGAATTCAGCAACAACAAACCAATCTAACAAAGTATTGCTAAGTACATTTAGCTTTTCTTTTATTTTCTTTTCTTTTTTTTTTTTTTAGTAGTCATTTTTTATTACAGCGTATTCAGAGAGAAAAACGACGGAAGTGAGGAGCAGTCAAAAGTTTTACTTAATTTTTTGTGTTTTTACTTTTTTCTTTTTTTTTGTACGTTTTCACGAAATTGCTTATGCCTGCGGCGCAATAAGAAAATCCAACATTGTGAGACTTTCACAGGTGTAAATGTGTATGTGTGTGTGTGAGTGAGTGTGTGTGGAAATTTAATACTATGATGATTGCCATTTACATTGAAATCGACTGACACTTTGTGGACGAAGAGACTGGGGGGTCGACAGAGCTACATCGTAAAGCATATTCACACTTGTGTGTTGCCAAAGTTAATTAATTGAATTACTATTGATAGGAATTTTCATGTGCTGCCAAATAGTTTCGCTGCAAACGATACGAAAATTATTCACAGTAACACGAATAGGTATGCGAGAAAATTGCTCGAGCCTGCATCGAACAGACTTATATGGCAATTTCTTTTTGTGGTCAATGCCAATATGTGACATTCCTCGCAGTCGACTCCGACTCTGACTCTGACTGCGACAGTGACACAGAGTTCAATGTTGCACGTCAATCATGCAGCCAAGCAGTCAGCAGTCTGCAGACATGACGAAATGCTGAAATGCTGAAATTCCAAAATACCAAAATGCACAAGTTCAACTCCTCAGCGTCAAGACTCGATGTCGATGCCGCACCGACACGAAAAACAATGCGAACTGAAGTTCGACATGAAACTTTAAAATATGTTTTGTCATCAATCAGCGTCGACGTATTTGGCAAACGTCTTTGCATGAAAATGAATTTTCTTTATGCCGGAAAATGCTGCCGCTGCCGCTGCCTCTGCCACTGCCGCTGCTCATGCCTGGTTGCCGCCGCTAACCGTTGTTGGAAGTTGTCGGAGCATACTCGTGGCCAAAAAGCCAACACGAAAACTTAAGCCTTAGAAACGTCGTTGCCACATTGTGAGCTGAAATCTTGCTGCTGCGGTTAGTTATACGAGTACGAGTATCTTCTCCCTAGTTCTCCATTTCTCTTTCGGTTATTATGAACTGAACACTGTTGCATGGTTTTAAGTGGTTTTCATTTTCCTCGCCTGCCCTGAGGCCTGGGACCGACAACGGACAACATGCTGGCTGCCTTGTGCCATGTCATGCCACCAACGCATCAAAAATGTTTTCTAAGCTTTTGCACTAACAGAGCAACAGCGCAAAAGCAACAGAAACAGAAAAAACAGACATCAACAGCAACAACAAGCATAATTCATCAAAAAGCTAAGCCAAGAGATATTCGCACACAGATATAGGTTCGCCGCTGGGACTTGCTGTTGGTTTTTGCTATGCTGACTTTTGTCATCGTTACACTTCCTTAGAGCTTAAACAAGTGACAATCTCAGAACCACACTGAGGCAACAAACTTTATTTTCAGCTTTACTTATTGACAATTCCAGCAATCCACAAAAGTTTAAACAAAGAAATTTAATTTTGATTTAGCTGAGGGAAAAGTTAAAATTATCGCGTGTAAAATCGATAAGGTTCCATTTCAGCATACGTTGCAATAAAATGCTACTCATTTCTCTGAGCGAGCAGAACCTTTGCAGAAGTTTCGTGCAGCCTTTGTATAACATCCCAAACTTGCTACATAATTTTTTAAATAACTTCTATATTGGTTAGGTTTTTGAACATAAGTTCATTGTCAAACAGCCAAAAACTGTTATAAAATAAAAGTCTGTGATGAAAACGCTACGAACTTATTCCCCAAGCTAATACTTCTCAGGTGTCAGTTCCGGTTTGCGCTATCAGAACAAATCTCAGTTAAATCTTTTCTGCTCGACTGCTGTTACACAACAGAAGCTTAAATTTTATTTTAAATGTGTCAAAACTGCACAGAAGCCAAAGTGAAAAAACGTTTTTTTGCAAAATATTCAAATAAGAGTGAAAATTGCCAACTGTCAGCAAAGAAACTGTACTGCAAATTGTGTATTGATGAAGAGGTGCTTAACGTCAACGCAGAAGAAGAAGGAGAAGGAGAAAAAAACAGTAATGCTGAGTCAATGCCCTTGGAGGCCTTAAGCCACAAAGGGAGTCACTGAGCTCAGCGGGCTGCACCTCCTGCTGCTGCTGCTGCTATTGCTGCTGCTGCTGCGAGTATCTTCGGATGCAGCCTGACTGTGGAAATGTGATGCAGCATTTGCCACAATGACGCAAATGATAAATTGAAAAACACTGAACGTGACATGTCGAAGAGAAAAAGTGAAAGCATCTTTTTGCCCGAAAACAGAAGAGTGAAAACACATGCTAGGAGTGCGGCAGACCGAACCTACGAACCACCGAATCCCCAAACCAGCCAAGCAGCCAACTTGGCTGCCATGCAGCCATGTCGCTGTGTTTTTATTTTGGCAACATATTGAACCTTGAATGCTGATGCTGAGAAGTGAACATTTTTCAGCAGCAAAGAAAACTTAAAAAAAAACAAAAACTGCAGCAATAACCAAAAACCCAAAAAAAAAAAAGAAAAGAAAATAAAAGCATTAAAAAAAAAAACAATGGAAACAACAAAAGATAAAAACTAAGTTGCAAAAGTTCAGTGAACAATTTCGAGTGGGAAATGCAGCAGCAGCAGCAAGACGATATGACTGCCTCGGTTGGCTGTGTGAGTGCAGCCTGCACTGGAGTGGATTGGAGTGCGATGCAGTGGAGTGTGTGAATAGGCAGCAGCAAAGGAAAAGTTTCTTGGCGTATAGCATAAGCATCACAAGGCGGACAGAGACTGCAAACAAGCGCAGGCCGATAGCAGCAAGGTTGATGAAGTTTGTTGGCTTGGCCACAGGGTGACTGCAAACACTTCAGGCAGCTGACAGAGGACAACAAATAGGCAAACTCGGCTTTCGCTGACGTTGCAATATTGGCAAGCACACACACATAAAATTACGCTACAGCATCCTTTGAACGAAGGACCTGATTACAATGTATCGATGGGTTTAACTTGCTTTCAAGAACAGCAAAGCATAATTCTTGAAACAGCAACTAAAACTACTCAAACATTTTGAACATATTGCACAACAAATGGGCAACCTATCCATGTTTGTTTGGCTTGACTTCAAAGTCATACAAGGTTCCGCATAATGGTTTGCAAGTGCAAGGATCTATAACGTGTACTGAAGTATGCGCAAAGTATAATTTTCGTTAATTGCCACAAGCTTTCCAAAGAGATTTGCTTGGCAATTGTATGTTAGCCTAGGTAAGCATGCGTCGAGGTGAATGCGTCAGTGCGCACAGAAATAAAGGATAACAAAGCAAAGCATATTTTGCTTTGTTTTTGTCATTTCTTTTTATTTGTTTTTTCTTTGTTTTTGCAGAAATTCAATTTAGCTGTAATATATTTTGTTAATTTTCACAAAATTACAGTGCCACAGTGCAGTGACAATGGCAGTGAAAGGGGGCATCGTCAGTCCCTTGCGAGGCATGCCGCTATTTAATTGAAAGACATGCCGTGGCAAATGAATTGCGACCGGCAACCCAAACTGGCCGACTGCTGCAGACCGCAAGTTAACTGATGCATAAATGCGAGTACGTACCCACGTATGCGGTCAGCAAGAGTAATTATACGGAATTGCTTTAATGTCGCTTTCAATGATTTTATCGTCTTAATTAAGTCGCTGCCGCAGTCGCAGTCCCAGCCGCAGTCACAGTCGCAGCCGCAGCCGCAGCCAAATCAAAAGTGAACTCATTAAAAATTTAAGCAGTACATAAATGCGCCAAAAACTTTGGCTGGCCTGCTCTGCTCAACTTCTGGCCTGCACTGCCGCCGCCTATTATGTTTGGGTGTAGGCTTGCCAAGCTTTGTAATTTTCGTCAGTTTGTCAGCTTTGACACCTGAGAACTCCAATTACTTTGCCTATGCCTATGCCTATGCCTATGCCCTAGATGACATGCATATGCTTATGATGTTAATAGTGAGAGTGAGTGTAACAACAACAATAACAACAATAACAATAATAATGCGAGCACAGCCAAGTGCTTTCATGAGCTGTTGGCGGGCAGTTGCTCGCTAACAAGTCACTGCTGCACTGAAATGCCAGCGGGGGTCAGCGTATTTTGTGTTGTTGTTATTATTGTTGTTGTTTTTGTTACTCTGGCAGCGATGCTGCGGGTCGCTGTTGGCGTTTGTTGTTGTTGTTGCAGGCTAAGCAAAGTCATTGGTCAAGCACCTGAACGTTGCGTGCTCAAGCATGATTTTTCTTTTCTGAACATTTTAACAATTTTTTAAATATATGTATCTGCATCTTTTTTCCGCTGCTCTTTTTGCTAAACTTTATTTTACTTTTTGTTAGCGATTTGTTTTTTTTTTTTTTTTGCCAAAGCGTAACCTCCGCAAAAATGTATTTTCACTTGGCAGGTTTCGCTTTCTTTTGACACAAGGCGCAACTTTTCCAAATTTATTGAAAACATATACGGATACTGTCTTGCTATTATTGTTGTTGTTGTTGTTGCTGCTATTGTTGTGGCTTTTGCAATTGCTGCTGCTGCTGTTAGAAAAAAAGCATAAGTCAAGACAACACAAGGCTTTTAAAAGACTCTGAGCCTGGGCTCGTCTTTTGCGTTCGCTATCTTTGGGGGAAAAAGTAAAATTTTGCGGCACATGTGCGCGGCATTGCGCACAAAAGCAGCAGAAATAATTCCTCAATTATGAAAGTAATTGCAGTAAAGTTGTGAAATTAAACGAATAAAATGAAATAATGACGCCCCGTGTGAATTCATGGCAGTGACAGTGTCATCACTCAGCTGCTGCGAGATTCCATAAGCCGACACACGCATTGACATCGATAGGCCGCAACCTACTTTGCTGATGCTTGATGCTCGCACACACACACACACACACACACACACACACACACACACACACATGCAGCCAAGCAAACAAACAAACACACGACACATTTAAGCCAAGTAACCACAAATGGCGTGGCACCTCACAACTTCCGTTTGATTGGCAGTTAAATTTCTGTGATTGCCTTTGTGGCCGACTCAAATTAACTCTACTTGGTCACAGCATGTGCGTGAGTATTTTTGAGTGTGTGAGTGTGCGTGCGTGAGTACACATCGCTCACAGCTAATTGGCATACGCCGTGTAATCAACACAAGTACACAGCCAAATGAGCTTAACTGCGGCGGCCGAGTTAAGTTAATCAATTATAAAGCCAGGACACGTGCGCCCAATTAGAGTTGGGTGTTCTTTTTTTTCTTTTTGTCGCTTTTGCAGATAAGAAAGTTATTCTCATGACTGCCTTGGGTCGCTGCTTTCAACAGCAGCAGCCGGCACATAAAAGCTAATAACCGTCATAGCCATGCTCCACTACATTTGAGGCGCTCTTCGCTCATAAAGTTCAGCTACTTACACATATTTTCACCTCATGTGCTTTCGCTGGAATTTTTAAATGTTCGCTTAGACCGCTTAATTACCCAATTTTCCCGCGGTTAGACGCATTTCAATGCAAACTAATTTTGAAAAATTTATGAATAATTTTAAGTACGTTGATGAAATGTTTATTCTTCCCGTAATTGGCAGTTGCTACTTCCGCAGCACATTGCAGTTTATTTGAGACGGTAGACGACAAACAAAGCAGACTTTGTCAATTAGCAACGTTACATGTACCCTTTGAAAATCGAACATGCCAATGAGCATTTAAGTAGCAGCTCAATCGATTTCGTGACTGGCAATAAGCTTGTCGTGCCTTTGAGTAGAAAGTTCATGAACTGAGCACACGCAAAAATGTCAACGTTGTTCGTTCTTGAAACAGGAAAAAGCGGTTGAGTAAGTGCCGAGTAGCACAACATAATATCGAAAAATGAAAGTGAACTAATTTTTAGACATTATGAGCAACATTATACCAACAACAACAACAACAACAACAACAACAACAACAAACCACAACGACAACGAAAACTCAATGCTGCTCTGCCCATAAGCAGTTGGGCAATAAGCTCGGACGCAAATCAGCTTTTCCATGTGGTTTTTTGCGCTTAGAATTCAGAACGATTTTTACTTTCTCTTTGGCAAGCAGCAATGAAACGAAGTTTCCAAAGCGCATATCAACGGCACAAAACTATTCGCAGCCAAGTGCTTCCATGTGCTTCCAAGTGCCTCCAAGTGCTCGGCTTGGCATGCCGCATGGCATAAGCCACAGAACAATGATGTGGCACTCGTAAGTGGTTGGCAAAGAGCTATTAAAAATCCGGTTCTCGTTTAGCTTGGCAACTTTTGTTTGTTAATGGCGTTGTGAGCTGTGTTGGCTGTTGGCTGTTGAAGAAACTGTTGCTCATCTGTTGCCACAATACATATGGCACACATAAAGGAAATTGCTATAATACACCCGTCTGTGTCTGTGTGTGTGTGTGTGTGTGAGAGTGTTTATAGAAAATAACCCAAACAATAAAGAACAACAAAGTACGACCACAACAACAATAACAACAACAATGGCAAAACCGCATCAATTGTCGTCATCATTGTCTTGTCTTGTCTTGCCTTGCCTTGCCTTGTGTTGCCTTGCCTTGTCTTGTCTTGTGTTGTTTTGCGTTGTGTTATATAGTGGAATATCTTCAAAATGTAAACAGCTCCAAGGCCGCACTCAGGCCGCATGCACACCCGCATCATTCAATAACAAAATATATAATGATGATAATATTATTTGTACATAAGCCTATACGGCCGCGTATATTGTATACATATGTATATATACGCTGCCGGATATGAGCTGATGTCAATAACAATGGCGGCCGCCTCACATGAAGTAAGTGCGCCTTAATCAGGTCACTTTTTCAGTCAATTGAGAAGCGATGGCTGCCTGCTTCTAACAAACAAATAACAAATAACGAACAACAAATTTGCAGCCTGCGCTGCATGGGTACAGATTTCAATCGAAGGTTAACCGCATATCCCATTTCTTTGCATTTGTTTTTCTGTGGTTTTCGATCAATTTCACTTACAGACACGTATGCTGCGTCACTCGTATGTCAGCAGCCTTTTATGAGACTCGCATAGTGCTGAGAAAGATTATTTGCCATGACTTGGTCGAACAACAAAATAGAAATTGCCTTCGGTTTGCTATTTTTAAATTCCCAAGCAGCTGGCTGCAGTTTCCATGCAAGACTGTGTCAATGCATTAGCAAAGCGATGTGGGAGCTGCAGTTGCTGAGCCAAGTGTCATTTTGAAATTGGAGCATTAAAAATTCTATTAAAAACTGCATATCCTTGTAAACAAGCCACAAACAACATAATACACCCGAAGGCAGCAACAGAAGCAAATCAATGCAGGAAACTGGCAGCTGATGCTGCTCCAGTGCCAGCCCCCAATCACAAGTGTACAAGCTTAAGCCGAACACTGACTCAATTGCTAATAGTCATGCAAATGATTGCCATTAAGCACTAGCCAAGGGATTTACATTCATAACCACACACACACACACACACACATATATACAGATACAAAGTGTAACAGAAGCAGCCGCAATGAAAAGAATTTTATGGCTTATGCATGTCAAATCGATTGCCTGCTGCTCTGCTGCTCTGTTGCTGCAGTGAATGAATTTGCAAGCAAAGCGCAACGAAGCATAAACTCGACTCGACATCCAATCAGACATTATCTGCTATGGCTTAGTGCGACTTCCAGTGACTGCTGCCAGCAAGCAGCGTCTGGAGTGCCAGGGGCGCGCAGTAACGCAGGTGCAACTGCACAGATCAAATTATATGAAGTCCAAGTCCAAGGCAACTAATGCTCCATTGAGGTGCAAAGCACGAGTGAATGCAATTGCCCGCTAAGCGCATATGCACACAACTCAACGGTCAGTCCGACCTTCCACAGACCAAGTAACAGTTAACTGCGTATGAGTAATGTGCTGGCATATACTATACAGATCCAAGCAAGTTCCGCCATGCTTCAAAAAATGTTTTCTATTTCTTTTTTTTTATTGTATTATGCAAATTAGCCGCCTAACTTTGCACTCGTAATTGTTTTTGATGCTGTTAGATAAATAACAATGTACCTTTTATTATTTTTCTCTTATGAATTTTTAAGATTTTTTGCCAGACAAAAGAAACATAACAATTGCCCATGTTCAGTGGCTGCTTACTTTCGCTGCCGCTTGGCGCTGTACTGTGCCAATTTTCCAGCGAATTTGCCAGCAGGTGTTGGTTGCTTTGAAGGAAATCAAAAAACAAAAAGAAAGGGAATTTTTAATATGATTTTCGGTTTCATTTTAATGCTGACCAAAAATAGCCATGAGCTGTGCACAGGTTTCGCTTTGCTTTTCAGTGCCCCAGAGCAATAAATTCGTGCAAAATGGCATTTGGCGGTGCTAAATGTCTTAATAAAAGGCCAACGAATATCCCAATTATCCTGTAAGTGCTGCTAATGAGTAATTAAAATTTATTCGCTACTTAGGGTATAAGTGCATAAAATTAACTGACACATCCCAGGGGATTGCGAGCGCAAGGCCTGAAGGCCAATTTTTGTACAAATTACAATATGAAATGTATAAGGAATTTTGTACTTTCCTTTTTTCTTTCTTATTTCGGCTGAAAAGTTCACTGAACCTTAACGTGGGTATAATAAATGTTACTGCTAAGGAGTTTTCACAATCAGGGTGAGTTAAATTTGTATGGCTTTTGATATTTCGTTGCTCTTCTTCTTATGCAAATTAACAGCCAATCTTTTCATTGTCAGTACATAACCTTGGCAACATATGTAAATGTTGTCAAGGTAGCCTGCACTGAGAAATCTTGATGCAAACACTACAGCAACTCACCTGACTTTCTTTTCACTTGTCTGGTCATTAACTTGTCTCCTGTAGAAGCACATAGTACGAATCCTGTTGAAAAAAAATAACATGTAAAAAATTAAAAGACATTAACAAGCGACATGTGCAATGGAAAATCAAGTTCAAATAAAAATAATCAAGGTGTCAAGTGCAAACAGAAGCCATACAGACAGACAGGCAAACAGTTAGAGAGACATTCAGACAGACTGGCCGACAGGCAGACAGCCAACCAATTTGAGAAATGGACTGTTTAAAAATTCAACAAATAAATAAATGAAATGGAAAACCAAGTAGAAAAAAAAAAAAGTAGAAAAAGTAGTGAAAAATATATTTTATTTTAACGACATTGGCAATCAGCAAACAACGAAAAACGATCAATTTCTGGCAAAACTAGTCTCAGCAGAAGCAACAACACTTCGGCGCATTAAAGGCGAGTTCGGCCAAAGTGTTTTTGATTTTGTCTTCGAAATTTCCTTCCCAGCGTACAAAGCTCATGCAGGGGAGCGGCTATCTCGCAATAAACACAACACCGGCGACTGCAGTCAGCAACAACAACAACAACATGAAGCCAGCAACTTATGCTGCGGGTTATGTTGCAAAGACATAGCAAAGACAACGTATGCAACAGTAAAAAAACAATAAACCAAAAAAAAAAAAAAAAAAAAAGACAATGTAAAATAAAGAAAATAAAAAAAAAAGAGAGACAACGAACAGCAATGACGATGACAACAACTTCGCGGAGTACGAATGCGAGTGCGAGTACACGACAATGGCCTAGACCATGGCTGCGGCGGCAGTTGCTGGAAAAACGACATACAACAGCAGCAGCAGCAGCAACAACAAAACCAAACATGAAAAACAAAAGCAAACAAAAACAAAGAGTGAATGAAAAAGACAAGCACAGCACAAGCGCAAGTCACAGCAGAGCCACGCGAGCAGCCAACAGAAAGAAATGGCAAGAAAGAAAAGAAAATCAAAATGATTTAATGCGAAAGAAAGGTCTATAAAAGAATAAAGCGCGCCAAGCGTCGGCATCAGTTTGATTTGAAAACTCAGCACGAACGCTCCAGCGCTCCTCGAGTACAACTCCGCAGCGAAGGCAGCAACGCAGTGGCAACCAAGTGCAGACTTACTCTGGCTCAAAAGGATACAACGCTCGCATATGCAACAGAACTGAACGCAAACGCTTAGCACCTGCAGTGGGCTCGCGTGTGCGCCGTGTGTGTGTTTTCGTGTGTTGATCGCATAGTCAATAAAATCCAATTAGAAAAACGTGTGAAACCTATTAAGCAATCGTATAGTCAGACAGAAAACTGAACACAACAAAATGTTGCAAACACAAAAAGAGACATTTAGAAATGCGAAATTGAAAAACCGCAATTGCCTTGTGTACCTAACCTTCGGCTTGACCCTCAGTCTGCTTTGCAGCACATGCAGGGCCGGCACCGAGCACATGTCCAACCTGCCAGCCTCGTCGTCCTCGGCGGCGGCCACAGCGGCCAGCAACAGCTACCAGAGCGCTGGGGCGCGCACAGTGCTGCGCGTCTACGATGAGTGTACACACGCCGAAGGCGGTTTCGTGCCATGCCTCAAGAAGAAGGCGATCTCGTTCATCGATCGCATTGCGCCCATTGATGCCATAACCCTGGCCGATGGCATCAAGCTGGTGCGTCTGCCCGGCGTCGATCCTGCTGCGCTGCGACCCACCTACAGCGAGAATGAACTCGAGTCCTCGTTGCCTCGCGCCGGCATCGATCGCGAAACGAAGCTCACGAATATGCTGATCGAGCGTCTGAGCTATTTCTTCAATGGGCACTCGCTGCAAGTTAACTTTCCCAGACTCACCTCAGACGAAATAGGACGTGGCTTGGAGGAGGGTGAGTTTCAAATAAATTACATACAAATAACACATATCCAGAATGCTAAATTTATGCACCAAAGCTCAAGTATCTTTAATAATTTTTTTCCTGCAAGCCAATTAACATACATATGCCATTCCATCATATCCCAATTCTTAATACCCTATACTATTGATTTTTGCTTATGATAATTAAGTCACATATAAGTACATATTTGAGCTCCAGCTAATTTTGTTGCTATTGTTGATTTTGATTTTATGGTTTTATAGAGCAAAAACTGGCTGACATTTAGAACTTAATTTACATATAAATAAAAGTTGTCAACTTAAAATTTGTTATAGTAGGTTAGAAGTGAATTCACCTTCACCGACAAAAAAAAAACAAAAAGTTTATGTAAGTTTTATGATCATTTATGCATAATTGTCACGAATCACAACTCAATCGCATGTCTAATGAACAATCAGCGCTCAGCTACGTTTTGTAATGCAAATGATATTCATTAGCTCAGATGCGAAACGCTTTCAGTCCATAACCGTTAGCCTGTACAGCTAAATGTCTTTAATAGGCAAGAATGGAGCTGTAACAGTGACATAATTTTCATCAATGTGATGAAGATTGCGATTGCGAATTCATATGCGTATGCGAGATTTTTATGCGGTAAGCAAGTAAGCCAACAACAACAACAACAACAGCAAACCCAGAAACAACAAAGTTACACATAATTGGGGCAACATAAAAACAAAAGCCATAACGACAACAATGACGATGACGATGACGATGACAATAACGAAGCGGTTGATGATGATGATGATGATGACGTAGAGAAAAGCAAGCAATAGTCAGAAGCCAACGCAGAAAACATTTGAGCATAATGTTTATTAGATTTTTATAAGTTTTTAATTAAAAACTGCCAGCGGCAACGATTCGAACTGTCGCGCTTCATGGCCAAGGCACAGTTTCATTTAATGGGTCAACATGGCAAACGTTCCATTTTGTAAATATATTTCTTAGCAAAAAAAAATAACTAAAAAAAAATAGAAAAAAGAACAACAACAACAACAGCAAAGTCAGGCATAATTAAAGAATAAGCATTTCCTTGGCAATAACTTGAACAGCTGCATTTAATATGCAATTCTTAATGAATGACTTGGCTTCAGCCTCAGCCTCAAAACATGGCCAACTTTGCGACTCATAGCCAAGTTCGTACGTTACGTGACTAAGCAGAAATGAAAAATTAAATATACGTAAAAAACCGCATTAATATAAAAGCGTCAACCATCAGCACTAAGAAATGTCGGAGAAGACACGCAATCGTCAGCTATGTGTGGCGTTTATCTTATCTCAGTGCGAGTCCGGAATAATGCAACGCGTTGCATGTGACTTGCTTGGCTTGACTTGGCTTGGCTTGGGTGGCTTAGCATGGATTGGTTGCCTTGGCTTAGCTTGGCTTCACCCATGGCATGCACATGTACGCCGAATTAGACACGTTGAAAGCGTTATGCTAACGCTCAGGAATGACCTAGAAACTTTTTGGGTGTTGGCTTATGCGAACATGAGAGTATGAATAATGCATACAGGCATGATTTTTTTTATTTTCTTGTTTTTTTTATGTGTAAAACTTGTACTTTGGCTTTAATGGGTGGCACGATTTTTTTAACCGTGTTTATGTTTTATATTTTTAACCACTCACGACGCTGCTGGGTAAGTGCAGAATTTGAATGCGATATTTTTTAAAAGCTGACGAAATTTAAAGTGTCTCTTCGCAAAAATATAAATGATAAAGAAACTCTAAAAGCTTCAAATAAACCCACTTGCCTGGGAAATTTGCATTTAAACAAAAAAAAAATCATCAGTTTCACTTGTTACTAATTGACTAATTATAACAATATTAATATTAATTTTTAGATAGAAATAATATTTATTTTTATCATAATCATGCATGAAAGCAATTCCAGCTAAAATGCGATGGCACTTTACTTTGTGACCTGCTGCCACAGTTTCAATTTAAGTGTAGCTTCATTTGCAAATTTTCGCCCGTGGGCAAATGAAAATTGCGTTGCTTCTTCTTAAAATTATAATAATCGCATAAATTTTCTTTTCGCTTATTATCATTTGTTTTGGCAGGCGAAACAAAGACAGAAGCCGCTAAATGCTTAATAAGCTTCGTAATGAATTCAAATAAAATTAAATGATAATAATCCATTTTGATGTGCTATGATTTGCGGTTACGCAGGACTTTCGTTGTTTGATTTAAATGCGCATAATTGTAGTATGCGAGTCGATAACTTTGCCAACAGAAGTTGAAGAAATTAGTGAAAGCCTAAAGAGATTTGCACGCTGCTGATGATGAAAATCGCGATAAGGCAAATGTCTATTAATCTTGACAAATTTTTGATGCGATGCGTTTGTTTTTTTGTTTTGTTGTTATTTCGTACGAAACAAGTCGCCGCAAATGAAAAGTGAACTCACTTTCACAAGAAAATGTTTGCCATTTTTGGCTTGAACTTGCTGCAACAGATGCAATCAGCCAACTCATTTATAAAGCCAATGCAGACAACACAGACGGCACAGGATTGTCAAAAGCGGTAAATTCGCGAACTCGTAAATGAAAAGCTGCAGAAAATACGCGAGCCATGAGCCGCGATGAGCAGCCGGCAGACGCGGCAGGAGAAATTGTAAATGGCCAAATGCAGTTAAAGTCAGTTCGGTCTGCGATTTGTTTTGCGCCAATAATGTAAGTCACATCTATGATATGTGTAAGCACGTCTGTCTGTATGTTGGAGTGTTTGTGTGTTTATGGTGTGCGCATATTTCATTGGCAAATGAATGAAAAAAAAAAATAGGAAAAATTGAATAAAAAGTAATAAAAGCCAGAAATCACTTTCACATGTCACATATGTGGCTTTTAATGAAAATTCACTTGCCTTGATAAACTTTGCAAATTAAAGTATGCAGAAAATTTGTGGCACATGTGGGTAAACAAGAAATCGCTTTGTAATGTGTTTTCTTTTTTAAAATCATTAGCTAAACTAAGAAAGAAACGAAAGTATGAGTACTGCAACTCATAACCTTAGCGAAAATTTCCGCAAGTGAGAAAATTTCGCATAAATTATGATTAAGACTTTCACCTTAAAATATGAAGCAAAAAAATAAATACAACATATTCATGTATATAATAAATTAACCGGCAAAGAAAAACCTTCAACTCCAACTTTGTGTGAGTGAGTGAGCAACTGAAACCTTTTTCTTTTGCATTTGCAGGTCGCGGCAAAATGAAGAAAATGATGGGCATGATGATGATGGGCATGGCTATGAAAATGATGGGCATGATTCCGATTGCCATGGGCATGCTTTATATACTCGCCGGCAAGGCGTTGATAATCTCGAAGATTGCCTTGCTGCTGGCCGGCATCATTGGCCTGAAGAAGCTAATGTCCGGCAAGTCGAATGGCGGCGGTTCGGGTTGGTCATCGGGCGGTGGCGGCGGCGGCGGCAGTGGCGGCTGGTCGTCGGGTGGTGGTGGTGGTGGCGGCGGTGGCTGGGACAGGCGTTCGCTTAATGAGGCGCAAGAGTTGGCTTATCGCGGCTATAGTCGGCAACAACAAATACAACAGCAGCATCAGCAACAACAGCAAATACAGCCGTTAACTCAACAACAGCAACAACAACAGCAGCAGCAACAATTACTGGAGCCAACCCAACAGCAAAAACAATTACAAAAGTCATAAAAGCCACAAAAACTCTTTGTAGTATATAATTTAATGCAGATTTGATATACTCACGTACATACGCATACACACACACACACACACACACACACAAGCACATGCACATGCATATTTACATAACAACGAGCAAGCGACGGACACTGATGATGATGGTCAAGTGCGGCATTTATCTTATAGATAATTATGTTAATAATTTCATATACTTACACACTTTGTTCATTTATTGCAATTGCGCAAGAGCGAAAGATACATTTCCCGATACCGTTAGGACATGTAATTAGATTTCTTCGCTTCGATTCAACCAAATGTAATTCATATTTATGGTATATTCTTTAGTATTTTTATTTGTTTTTTTTTTTTTTACGCAGATATGCGAATACGGTTTATTTACTTTTTTTTGTACTCTTTTTCGTATTTTGCATGCAATTGACGTTTGTAGTTTGCATTTACTGTTATTAATCAGCCACAGCCACAGCACAGCCAGAACACTCCGACATGAACTCAACTAAACTCAGCTTCGATTACTCCCGGTTCAATTCGCCGGCACTACTCTGAACTCTCACAGTCTGTCAGTTTTCAAATCACTTACATTCATTACACACACTTGTTTCTGTACTTTCGCGTCTTACGCAGCTTCCACTTTTCGCGTTCGCTGTTTGCGGTTATTTCTTGATTACTTCTCGCGTGCCTTCGCCGCTACTCTCGGCTCTCTTCTTTGCCTTCACATTCGTCTGTACTTGCACTTTACTGCGTTTCATACCAAAAATAACACAAAAAAAAAAAAAAAGAATGTCTTCAGTTTTATTTTTCTTTAGCAGCTGGGCTCTTTTTCTACTTTAAGTTTAGTTTTAGCTAATTTATTTATGCATTAGCTGTAAGTTTAACTTATTTGCGTTAGTTGTAAGCTGCAATGTTTTAAAAAACAACAAAATGTAAAAAAAAAAAGAGTTTTAATATATTTTTCGCAAGAAAACTGTTTATATATATTCTTTTCACTTTATGTTGCATTAATAAAAGCAAACAAACATCTAAAACACACTTTAATTAATTTATTAACACGAAATGATTCTTATTGCACTCAAAAGGACGCTTTCAAAGTTAACTAAGAAGAAGAATAGTTAGCAAAACAAGTCTAAGGGAACTTAGCCAACTTGAAACAATGACATTCACATGACAAACCAAAAGAAAAAAAAAAGGGTCACTTGGAAAATTCAAATAAAACTCTCTGACACTGCAATTGAAGTTCATGAAAAAAAACATATATCCATAAATGCTTGCTTAAGTAGAAATATTTCACATTTTATATTTAATTAAATGCTCACAAAAAACAAATAAGCAAAGTAGTTAGCTTTAATAATCAAGATTCTTATGATTACAGGCAGATTCGTGTACGCAAAATGTGTCCGATACAAATCTCCAAAACACTTCGTTTCGCATTAATTACTCGTAATTAACATACTTGAAATCTGTTAAGCGTCAAATACCAAAAGTAAGTAGTAAAAAACCCTGAAGAGCACAAATTAAATTTATCAATTACGGGTTTTTTATGGTTGCGTTTGTTTTTTGATCGCATTGCCACACAATTAGCCAAACCAGATCAGGTCAAATGCATTTTGCCCAGCTTTGAGCGACTTATGCCAACCTCTACATAATCTGGTTATCCTTAACCGTAATCTACATAAAAAACCTAACGGTATTGTGCAAAATAATGAACTTTGGTGGCTCTGAAATACACATTTAGGACGAACTATTCAACCAATAGCTGTGGAATAATTTGCAGATAAAGTTTATAATTATTTTGGTTTCTTTATGAAAGAGTAGAGTAAACTTCCGTTCATTATTAAAGTGGAATATTTGAAATTAATTTCAATAGCAACAAAGAGACGTCTACTCAATGATCTCTTTGTATCAAATGTGTGATATTAACAGCCTCATAAATATTCTACAACAAAGAAGAGTAAATAATGGAATGTTTTTCTAGCTTATACCGAAAATTCACTAATCATGATTGCGAACAAGTTTGTATTGTAGCTTAAAAATCATATAAATATAGATGCGCCAAATTATTTTTGTTTTTTTATTTTGTTTTGGCAAAAAAAAAAGAAAAAAAAAAAGAAAAAGTAGACTTTATGCCAAATGCATGCGATCAAGTTTTTGAAAGTTCTTTAAATATGCAAAAGTCAATAGGCACGCGTAAAGCTTAAATAAAAATAAAAATTCGCTTTGCTCTTGGCGTGAATAAAATCTGATCTGACGTATCTATTTTGATAAAATCAATTTAGTTTAGCCTTGACTCAGAATCTTCAACTTCAGACATTTTTGCAGCCAAAAATAATGACACAAGACAAATAAATAATTAACTTACACTTCAACTTTTTAATGAAATTTTAAAAATAAACCTGGAATTATTCAAATTTGGAATAGATTAAATCTGATTCACGTCATTATATTATTATTAAGACTACACCCTAGAATAAGCTTCAGATTAGAAAGGACACTTGACAAAATTGATCGACTGCTCGTCGTATATAGACACGGTTACTACTCTTGTAGTTGTATTGCATAAAGTTGGTCCCTTATTTTTACCATTTGAAGAAGCTTTTTGATAAATGGCAAATAAATTTAAAAATAATAAAATATTTAGTGGAAACAGCACGAATCGCGTATTTTTTAATTTGTTATATCAATAAAGAGTGTAACTGCTGTGATGAAGTCAAATCAGTTTGGCACAAGATTTATTGTGGTTGCTGCTGATGTTTGTTGGTGATACCGGTACACCAGATTAAAGCAAATTAATGAAATAATGATTAACTGCTACAAAGCGAAGAAGAACGATCATCATTAATTTATGCAACCATTTAATTTTGTTCGTTTTTTTTCTCTGACTTTTTCTTTTTTATTTGTTTAAAGAAGAAGTAATAATTGCTGATGGCGTCAATGTTTGAAATGAAATCCAAGGTTATGGTCAAGGTAGATTGTCTACGCCGACTGAGCAGCTAAAAATAAACGCAGAAATTAAATCAAAGAATTGAATTTAATTGGTTTTTAATAGTTCTTTTAATTTATTACAATTTTATTAGAGAATGTTGAGGTACATTAGAGAATCACATTTGTTTATTTCTTCCACCAGCCGGAGCTGCCTCCGCTCCAGCCACCGCCGCCGCCATAGCCGCCGCCGTAGCCACCACCGCCGCCGGAGGATGTGGAGATAATCTTGTAAACTGACACACCGCCGCCGCCGTGGCCACCGCCATAGCCGCCACCGTAACCGCCGCCATAGCCGCCACCGTAGCCGCCGCCGCCGCCATGACCACCGCCATAGCCCCCGCCGTAGCCGCCACCATAGCCGCCACCACCGCCGCCGGAAGATGTGGTTATAATCTTATAAACTTGCACACCACCGCCGCCGCCGCCATGGCCGCCGCCATAGCCACCGCCATAGCCGCCGCCGCCGCCGCCACCGCCATAGCCACCACCATAGCCGCCTCCGTAGCCGCCGCCGCCGCCTCCGCCATAACCACCGCCGTAGCCGCCGCCGCCGCCACCCTTCAGACCTCCCAAAAGTCCCAAGAAGCCAGCATTGGCTGACGCCAGCATCGCGGCAAGCGCTAAAACACAAACGAAGACCTAATCAAAGATTCAACATTATTCAGCTGCCTGCATTATCCTGCTCCACTCAGCCACGAACTGATAACTCACTTTCATATCGTACAGCGAAGCTAACGCGTCCGACGCACTCAACAAACTGATGTTATCCGAAGATGGTCTAACGCTTATATTAGCTTCTTGACTGACGGCTGATAGCCGTTCTTCCTGCAATCGCACGCCGACGTCTCGAGCGCAAAGGTGTGAGCGGAGCGGCGGCAGCAAAGCGCGCGCTTGACCAAAAGCATGGCTGAGGCTACTTTCAAAATGTCAAATCTTCGAAATGTGTTTTGTTTTCGTTTATGTTTACGTTGTTGTTACGCTTTTTGTTCACAATTCCCTACACCACAATGCACAGGTCATTTGGTTTTTCACCTCGAACACTACGTACGAACGTCTGAGCGTACGAGCTGCGTACGTGTTAAGTGATTTAAATGTATAATTGGCAGATCAGACACAAACAAAAAAGCACAAAGAGAAAAAAAATTAAGTTTTAATTGTTCTTCAGTGTTGAGCGCTAAACCGATTTTATTAATTGCATTTGCCTAAGCGTACGAGAGAGGCGTGCAAAAACTTGTTTAGCCATGTTATTGAAGTGAAGCCACAGACGAGCATTGAAGCCAAAGCAACAACAAACCAAATAATCAAACCTAAAACAAGACACACCGCGACGAGGCGACCCATTAACTAAGTGGCCAAGTGGCAATGCCTGGTCTAGTTACGCTTACTCATCGCCATTGTCCAGTGCTCAATTCATGTATTCGGGTTTAATCTTTGTGGTCGGAACGTGTTTCTATTGCCTGCTCTGCTCTGGTCTGCTCTATACGGCTGTGCTCTGGCTCTGCTGCTTATATGGCAGACAGAATGAAACAAAAAGAACTTTTGTATTGTTTAAACGTTTCAAGTCAATTTTTTGGGTAAATCATTGTTTTTTCTAGTTTACCCTAACTAGGAACTGTTTGAATATAATTCTTATTTATTTTTATTTTTTTCTCCATACATTTTTGTTTTGCTTTGTCTTTGGAGTGCAACGGCAAACTTGATTTAATTGTTGGTGTTCCCCTGCTGTAGTTTGCATAAATTTAATTTATTTGATGAACACGATACAATTTTTTTTATCTCTTCTCGTATCATTAGTTGAACACTAATGATGGTGCTATTAAAAAAACAAATAAGTCAATTATTGAAATACCTTTTTTCCAGGCCAATGTTGCTTTTGCTGTTGCACTTGCAGCTGAGTATGGCACGAAAATGTTTAAACTTCGTTTAATGAAAATGAAAGTTACACAAGTGTTAATGTTGTGGTGCTTATATGCGCCTCGTTGCATATTTATTAATTAACAAAAAAAAAAGAAAGAGAAAAAACCAAACAATGTTTAAGCAGCAATTTGTATAACATTGTAGTTAAAATTTATTATTGACATTATTTTAAACAGTTTCAAATTACGTCTATTTGATAATTGAGCTCATTAAATTCAAGGATCAGCTTTGATATGTATCTCATAAAGAAGACATATTTGCTAAATATTCTCAGACTGCAGTCATAAATCATATTGACTGCTTAACTCCAAGTCAGTCAGTCAGAAAGAGCGCAGAGTAATATACTTATATGCAGATGACGCATTACCTTCAGCTGTTAGTTGATCTCTTTAATGACTAAGGCTATAAAAAGAATTTTTTTTTTTTATAATTTACCAAGAGCATATTTGTAATTATCTTTTAAACAAATCATAAGCCATTATTTTATTTATTTTATTTTATTTTACTTATTTTTTTATGTATTTATTATTATTATATTTTCTTAAAAAAAAAAAAAAATGTATTTTACACTTAAGCTCCTTTTTAGCATTTATTTTTAAAGCAACAATTCTACGATTCTAATTGGTTTTGAAGACAAGCCAACATAGCCCTTTAGCAATGATAATTTATACATTCTACTGTAATTACAAAATTGTTGATTTATTAGGGATTTTTTTTTGCCATTGCCAGTTTTGCATATAATTAATAAAACCTGTTTCATTATGGCCTTTCTTTTAACTTACATCAACGTTAATCTTGGACACCCAACCGATCTGACTATTCACAATAGCTTACACTTAGAAACAAAGACCTGGCAGCCAAGTATTATATGATTAGTAAGCTTAGTTAATTAATTGCTTAACAAAAGTTTAAACAAAACTCAAAACTATTCATAAGCAGCAATCAGCAACTGTAGTCACATTTGTCAGTATTCTTAGCAAACGACATCATTTGGCAAGTTTTGGCATTCGACACTTAATAAAGCGAACTACTGACGTGAGTACACATGTATAAATAGCTTTTTTATCAAACTATGCTTAACATAGAAACCAAAAAATCCCAGCTTATGCTGTTGCAGACAGCCAATGGCATTTTTTTACTACTTCAAATATACACCTAGTCCAAGAGTCGAAGCAAACCTCCAAAAAGTATGCAGCATACTGTGAACTTTATTGCTAAAAATATGCAAGCATATTTTGAGAAACGTAGCCAGCAAAAAGTCAACGCCAAGAAGCACTCAACTGTGAATAATTGCACCATGCGCACAGCCATGTGGATTGTAAAAATATTCCAGCCACACACAATGATCTCTTGCACGAGAAAAGCCTAGGCGATATATTACAGGCGGGAGCAGGGTGCAGGGAGCAGGCTTTGACAGCAGTCGTCAATTTTGTGGCTTTGCTGGCTGAATCACGTTTCAGCAGCACGTTGCAAAAAATTCGCACTGCAAGGACAAAAAAATAACAAAAACAAAAAGAAGACAACATAGAATACCACGAAAAATTGATATAGAACCGCAACGTGGTCAGCAGCAAGGCAAAAGGGCAAAAGACAAAGTATACTCGCGGCTGTTGCGGCTGCTTAGGCATTTTTTTTTTTTTTTTTGCCCTTTTTTTGCATTTCATGCAATTATGAGCTAAGCTTAAAATGGCAAATTAAACAAAACTTTCCAACAACATTTGCAACGAATTATCACCCAATTCGCGATGATGCGCTGCGAGGGAACGACTGACGAGTGAAACTATTCTAGCAAAAGTGAACACAAACTGCAATTAGTGACCCCGCCGCCGCGCAGGAGAAGAGCAGTGAATCAGAGCGCGAGTGGCACCTGCAGAAACAGCATAAGCATAATGCGACTACAAAGGTCGCCTGGCACTCGAGTGCTAACAACGCGCAAAGAGAAAATATTACACCAATTTGCATAAATGGCCAAGTTGCCAAGTGACCGACCGCCAGCAGAACTGGCGACGCAGATGGCGGCGACGGCGGCACAACTCCGCGTACTTTCTTTGTGCGCGTTTATATGCCGTGATTACTTCAGCTCTGCGCAGCAGTAACGTTCATGCTGCCAAGTGTCCAGCATCATTGAAGCAGTCAGAAAATTCTCGAAAAACAATTCCCTAGCCAGAAAAAGAAAAAACAGCGTTTACAAAAATAAATGTGCACAGTATATAATTAATTAAAAATTTCTGTAAAAGTGAAATTCTTAAATAGACACATGCGTCTCTTTAGTCTGTTTGTGGGAGTGTGTGTGTGTGTGTGTGGGTGTGTTTGTGCTGACAGAAAAGAAACAAAAAATCATCAAACAAAAAATAGTAAAACTGTTAACGCTTTTTGATTTCGAAATGGAAAACTCAAATAAACACACAATTAAATAATGACGCTTCATTTGCTGACAAGCCGCGGGTCGCCATTATTTTTTTTGTTTTTTGCTACAATTTTTTTTTATTTTTTCAATTTTTCTTTTTTGTTTTGTGTTTATTTTTCTGGCTTTGGTTGCTTGTTGCCGTTGTGTGTCACTCAATTACTGTGCATTTGCGAACACAGGACAGACAGCATTGATTGTGAAAAATCCATTGAAAAAATCAAGTTAAATATAATTGGAAAGTAAAACAATGTAATTGAAATTGTTTAACAAACTTTTATTCGGAAAATTATGCTGAGTGCCTTTGACAAGTTTGCATGCACGTCTATTTCAGGCAGCACTAAGGGTGGCCCATTTACGTAAGTGCAGTGAATGGCAAAAAAGCAAAGCAACAACTAAACACACACACACACACACACATGTGCGTATGTTTGTGTTAAGAATATTCTGCTTAGATGCGCACGTTTCGAATGACGATGATGGTCTGCTGCCGAGTTATGTTAGCCTGCAGCTTTGAGAGCAGGGGAATATCTCTGGCTCTTATCTATGTATATATTTAATTTAAATGCTCATCATTTATGACTTCGTATTCTAATGTCAGCGCATTTTTCGCTCAATATAAAAATCTTGATGAAATTGTTTGCTATGCCAGCCATGCTTAGATGCTCATGCTATAATTTGGGCCAACTGGCAGTAAGAGAGTAAGAGTGCGCTTTGTGTTAACTGTTAGAAGAAGAAGCAAATTGAAATCATTCTCGTATAAATTGTAGGCAGCAAAAGTACAGTTATGTGTTGGCACCCAAAATAGAGTCGGGGCAAGAAGCAAAAAACAAAAGCTGGCCGCGATAATAATGCACGAATTACAGAATGAAAATGAACCTACTGCTAATAAAATGAGAGTGCGATGATAAACGCTTCAACGAGTTCAGCAACAACAACAACAACAACAACAACAATGGCAACAACAATCACATTGTTAGAGTTGACGATGATCAAGATGTTAACTTTGATGCCAATTTTATTATTATTGTTGTTATTGCTATTGTTGTTGTTATTGTTGTTGATAATGAAGTGTGGCTGGGCCGGGCTGTAATGTGCTGCGCTGTGCTGGGCTGGAATGGGCAGGTGAATTTCTGTTGCTGTTGCTGCTGCTGTTGAGGTTTTGTGTCTTTGTATTCGTGATTGTTGTTGTTGATGGCGTTAATAGTCATTTTTGTAGTTGTCGTTGTTGTTGTTGTTATTGTGGTAATCAACAACAACAATAGCAAGAAAAGAAAAAAAGTTGAGGTTTCTGATTTTATTATTATTGACTTCTTTCTGAAGTAGAGTAAATATGCGTATGTGTGTCTGTGTGTGTGTGTGTGTATGTGTGGAATTCACTTGCCCGCCACCTGCGCCCAAACTCAAACGTTAATAGACCAAATTACTTATATTGACCGCCGCACTTAGAGTGCCGTGTGGCCAAGAGCAACCGACCGGGCAACCGAGCGCGGAGCAACGGACCGAGCCAGCAGCCGCCAACTACTTTCGGCAAAAGAAAGCCAACCAAAATCAGTGAACTAAAACAATAATAAAATGTCGATCAGTCGCTAGAATTCGTTTACTTGCGACTGAACTTTGTGCGGATGATGTTGCTGGTCAGTTGCTGCTTACAGCGCCGCGTGTGTGTGTGACTCGAACAAGAATTGTTTAACTTAAATAAAACAGAAAAAAAAATAAAATAAAATAAGAACGCGCAGCAAGGACCCAAGTGCGGCTGCTTATTGCATAAGTTAAAAGTCAAGTGTTTTCGAAATGTTGTGGCAACGTCGTGTGTTGCTCTGTGCCATGTACATGTTGATCGAGGTCAACGCGCAACTGAAACTGAATCGTTTAAATGCTGGCACATCCGGTAATGATTTCCATAGACAATACATACGTCAAAGTGCCAGCGACTACGCAGAGCAGCAAAATGAAAAAAACGACGCAAATGCGTGGCAGCCCATGCCGATCACGATGCACAATGATTGGTTTTTCCTGCAGGCAACTGCGCCAAGTGAAACTGACACAGAGCAGCGGCAACGTCAACAATCCGCGGCGTACAAACAAAGGCATGCCGCCAATTACTTTGCCTACAATCATCGCAGCGCCGACATTAATGTTGAGCCACAGCACAGAAGCTATGAGCCGCAGGTCGTGCCCCAAATGGCCACAGCAGCCACATCAGCAGCAACGCCAAAGGCAAAGGCAACGGCAGCAATGTCAATCAAAACGGAGAAGGAGGAAGAAGAGGAAGAAGCAAAAGCAGCAGCAGCAGCAGCAGAAATGGTGGCAAAGCCATATGTTCTGGCCATTAGCAAAGCCAGGCGACAACAAAATTTGCTGACACGCCGCCACTTACCCAACTTTCGACAACAGCAAATAAGTGACAATATTTTGTCAAAGGATGTCAGAAGACGCAACAGCGATGACACACTTCCGACAGCCAATATACAACAGCAACAACAACAACAACAATGGAATATTGCTCATAAACAGCAGCCGCAACTGGAAAAGGCATCAATGGCTTATGCCTTTGCAAACAAAAAAACTGTCACCGCTGATGATGCTGTCAGCCCACCACAGAATCCTGTTGACAGCCGTAACGGTAACAAAGTCAGCAACGACTTCATTGCCCAGCCAACTGACGACGACCAACTCAAGAGTATTTTAGTGCCATTCGAAAGAGCTTTGGATGAAGTGCGCAACTTTTGCGACATTGTCAAGAACATCATCAGCGATGACGACGGCAATGATGCGCCCGACGATAATGATGATGGTAAGCAACATCTGAGATTACATCTAAAAGGCTTGCCTTGCCTTGGCTTGACTTGGCCTGGCAGATGTATTCATTTATATGCCTCACACGTTCACTTTGAAGGCATAATGAAAACAAATCTTATTTATTTTTTATTGTCATGCTTCTCGCACTGCTAAACATTTTCCTGTGGCCCTTTGTAGCTGCCAATTTATAATACGGAAAGCATTTTTGCTTAACAAAAAACTGTAACCTTTTTGGCAAGCAAACTTTTTGCAAACTGTGTAAATTAAAGTTTCGCAATATTACTTTATTTACCTAAGCACACATGTGCTAAAAAACAAACTTTAGTTTGCAACTATTGCCAAAGCTCAAATCATTTTAATTAAGCCTTTTGCTGCTGCTTAGTAGTTAAGATGGCAAAAAAAAGAAAAAAAAACACAAAATTAACACTTTCAATTTAAATTTTTACGTTCGCTCATTTGTTTTTCAACACAGCTAACGATGATGACAGCTCAGAAGCAAGTGAACTAACGGCGCAGGCAGCCTCAGCAGCAACGGCACTTAATGAAGTTCAAGGCCGCGCCGGCGCATCATTACCAATAACATCGGCAGCAACGTCATTGGCAAGAGCAGCAACAACAAAGTCATCGGCAGCAGCAGCAGCAGCAGCCATCACATCTTTGCTGCCGAAAATATCGTCAACGGGCTTATCGACGTTCGCCGGCAGCGGCCGCAAGGTGAAAAAGCTTAAAAAGAAATTCAAAAAGTTGCTGCTGCCGCTGCTCATCGCATACAAACTGAAGTTTTTAACACTCATACCCGTGCTCATCGGTGGCCTAACGCTGCTGGTGGGCACCACGGGCTTGGCGGGCTTCTTCTTCGCGCTGTTCACCGCTGTTATGAGCCTTAAGTCAGCAGGTTCCAGCAAATCGATTATTTTAAAGAAAATTTAACAAAAAACAAAAACAAAGAAAGACAAAAGGTTTACACAATTTGTCTTCATGCTTTATTTATTAAATTAGATTAAGCTTAGCGATAAAACAAAAACTTATCGCTGTATTTTGCTTAGACCGTAATAAAATCACAAAATTAAGCCAACTTGTTTATGTGATAAGCAGCAACACACGAGCCAAAGTCAAAGCCAAAGCCAAAAAGTAACCGTCCGAGGAGCCAAGCAACGCATAGACGAAAAATGCACGTGCTGGCATAGCCACGGCGGCGGCGGCTGCGACAGCGACTGATGAAATTACGACAAAGCGAAATTGCTTTTGTTTTTGCTTAGTTTTCGTAATCATGGCAATTGCCAAATGTGTAGCGTGTGTGACTGACGTGCGGAGGCATTAACACTTACGCGACGCGAACTGTGCTGCCACGAGCATTTTTGATTATGTCTTCAGTTTTAGTTCCGCACACATCCGTGCATTTTAATGCAGCTAAAACCTGCTAAGCAAAATAAAAAAAAAGAAAAACAAAACAAGTTTATTGCCAAATACAAGTGTTAGCTATAATTGCTGATTGAATAATACTTTGGAAATTATTTATTAAAACTTTTTCAACGTGGCCTTTGTATGCAATGAATAGCTGACACTTCAGCAGCCTGAGCCTACTTAACAGAATGCCTGCACTTTCAGTTATATAAAGCGATTACTTTTGCGAGTACCTCGGCGAGTAAATTGGCAACTGGGTTTCCTGCTTGCATTGCAAATGAAAACTTCAATTGGCTTTATTTTTTTTTCTTTTTATTTATTTATTTTTTTATTGAGGTAAAATGAAAGCTTCTTTATAATGCATATCAGCGCATACGTTAATGATGAGTTTTTACTTTGTAATGCGCCCGAAACCGTTCATTAAACAAGGGAAAATTTAAATGTTCACGCTCAAGTTAAACTGAATTGAAAAGCAATGCTCAACTAGCTTTAGGCAAACGCTGGCGCAACGAATTGCGGGCATTACAGTAAGCACACAAAAGCGAAAGACTTACCTACTGACTGCTGCCAGCTACCACATGCCAGCTGCCAGTTGACTGCTTAACTCCAGACAAATGCCATAAAAATGGAAGAGTTGGATTCTAGTGCTGGCTGCCGCAGCAGTTTCTACTTACGAAAATGCGGCCAAGCGCAACCGACCGCTAAATGGACTGGCAGACGGCCGCATGGCCAGACGAGCAGACGAGCAGTGGGTAGCTCGGCATGGCTGCTGAATTGCCACTAGACTGGCGCAAACTTAGAACTGCGAGAATCAGCAGACGGCTTAGACGGTTTCAGTGCTGTTAGAACCACGCGTCGGTGTAAATCGTCTGTGTGTGCCAGAGTGGCTTGTTTCGTCTGACCTTCCAGTGAAATCGCATAAAGTCAACAAATTGAGATGAACTCACGAGTGGCTGCCACTATTTTGCTTATCTGGCTTAGCCTGTTCTGCTCAACTCGGCCGACACTTGTCTGGGCGCGCGATGTGCCCAGTTCGGTGCAATTGGGTGGCGCCATTGTCGCCGCAGTGGAGCAAGACGTCGAACAGGAGGAGGCGCTGGAGGCACAGCATCGTGCGGAATTCGCGCGCACACAGCAGCAACTGTGGCGCATCTTAAGTGGCGAAGCCGATTGGGGCGAAGTGGCGCAGCTGCTCAGTCAAATGCAAGAAGGTGCACGCGGCAAACATCATAAGCACAAGAAAATGTTCAAAATGCTGTACCCCGTGCTAGCTGGCATACTCATTGCCAAGGCGGTGCTCCTGCCCATGATTCTCAAGATGCTGACGGCACTTTCCACATCTTCGTTTGTCATGGGCAAAATAGCGCTGATCACGTCCGGCCTGTTGACACTGAAGTGGATACTGTCCAGCAGCGATGGCCACATTGCCCGCGAGCGTTTCGCCGTCGTGCATGTGCCTGCGGCAGTGAAAGCGTACAGTGCCGGCGATTGGCCTGACCTGTCGCCGAGCGGCAGCTCCTGGCTGGAACTCAAGGCCGGCAGCAGGCCAGCGCACAAATACATACCAATCAGCTTGGCCAGCAAGGAGACGGAGTTTCGCTATCCACAGCACAACTATGACGTCAACCCATACGACAATGCAAAGCCGTTCCTCTAAGCAAATTCATTTCCAATCCATGCTCAATGCTGCGTTAAATTTAAGTTTAGTCCTTTAGTTAGCTTTTAGTTTACAGTGTAAATAGTGTAGATAAGTCTAGTGTAGAATTTAAGGACTATACATGAAGTCGTGTGTGTAACAAAAGGTAGATAATTCGAAAAATAAAAATCTGCTCTAGCACAGGGTGACCCACCAATTCCAACTGACAATGTGCGCCTGTTTACAATAAAATCAAAAGCAATAAAAATGAAAGTATGTAAGGAATGTTCGACAGCCCACACATTATTTCAGTTCAAGCTAAACGAAATTGTTGTGTGTATTGCTTTACAAAAAAATTGCATATTCACAATTACAATTATTTCAGATTGAGTCAGCAAAAAAGTTATGTGCAAAACGTGCACGAGCAAATGTTGCAGATATGTCTTGAATTGCTCTCCTATGACACATCTTCATAATACGCAGAGGGCATCGATTTTATCCTAGGAAAATGAAACAAATTTCAAATTATAACCCTCAGAGAATGGTAATGACCAAAAATTAATTAAACTCAACCCAACTTTTATGGCCACTTAAAGTTTTTACTTGTCATTTGCGCTACTTCATGGTAACTTCAAATGACCGTAAAACTAATTTGGAAAATTTTACACAAACTTTGTGGCCAACAATTTTTGTGCACAAGCCGTTGGTAATCAACTTTGACTGGCACTGCATTTGTTAATAAAATTAAAAAAAAAATAAAAGGAAAATTCAGTTGACAAACATCGCAACTGAAATTGTAAATTTTAATGAATTTCTGTTTAAAACTCAAGCCACGCATATTGGAACAACAAATCCGCATGTGCGTTATGCCATGAGCAAAGTTGTTCAAATGCTTGGTACGCATAACATTTTCAGTTTAATCCACAATGCGTATTCGTAATTCATTTCAATTAATTAGCACCTCAGCAAGTTTGCAATGCGAAGAAACGCAATAGCGGACATAAATAAAATCAAATAAAATAAAATCATAAAATTAATACTAAAAAAGAAAAAAACCAAAAAAAAATGATGTTACGTGCGTCTGCATGTTCATATGTAAATTTTGATTTGAGACTTTAGGCAGGCAAATGTCTTGACTTATGAGTATGTAATGTAAAAAAGCACAACCCAAAAAAAAAAACAAAAAACAAGAAAAAACAGTTAACAGCATTTTCTACAGCTATGCATGCATGTAACGGATTATTACGCATGTGCGCATACAACGCATGGGCAACCACTTCCGCATGTCTTTGGCCAACAAAAACCAGCACAAAAGAGACTGCGCTAACACTTACAGCAAATAAAAAAAACAACAGAAAAAAAAAACCAAAAGGCAAACGACGCTTGCAAGTGCAAAGAGACGCATAAAAAATGCTTATATAAAAATCAACAATTTTAGGAAGAAAGAAAAAAACAAAACCGCGACAATGAAAACGAAACGCATCAGCATGCAGTCACTGTAACTAAGCCGCCTGCCTCTGCTACGCATTTACTTTGAATGTCTCTCGAAATTCTGCAGACTCGATAAAAATTGTGAGAAAATTATTATTTCGTGAATTTGACGTTGGCTGAATGAACGAATTCCTTACTCATGTGCTCACCGAGAACGGTTATTCTGTTGTCGAAGTGCGCGTGACGTCATACCGCACTGAGATCATTATCGTGGCTACTGAGCCTTCGCAAGGTGAAATTGCACCTAAAAAAATGCTTAATAGTGTAATATTTCTTATGCTCTTATTTTTCCCTATGAGAGCAGCAGCACACAGAAGCAAGGAAGCTAAATTAGGCTATTTTATTTCTAGAACGAAAATTATACTTTTGAAAATCAAGACTTGATTGTGAATCATTCTCTTTTAAATATTTGCCATACAATTTATAGGCCACATAATTGCAATGAAACAATCAATTTGTATAGATTTGCCAAAATTTGACTGAAAGCGAAAGAGGCTTTTGTGCCGTTGTAGTGAAATTGTGCGTTGTGAATGGCCGCAGGCATTCAATTGTTCGGCTGCTGTGCGCTGCCCGCATGCCAGTTAATTGAAAGTTAAGTAATCGACACGCATATTCAGCCTAAAGACAAAAACAAAAAACAAAACAGGCAGGTGCGGAGAAGCGAGCAACAAAAGCGAGGCACGCCGCACACGGAGAATAATTCGAGATTGTGCGAGCAGCAGCCGCAGCAGCAGCAATTGGTAAGTGGCCCAGATCATGATTTCGGTCGCGACAACAACGACCCATGATTACAATAACGTCAGCGTCAGCGTCAAAGGTAAAGGCAAAGGCAAAGGCAAAACCCAAAGTATGCTGGCAGTGAAAGTTTTTTCAGCGCATTGTAAACACAATTACGCGCAGCAACGCCCAGCAATGCGCATGCGCAGCGCGTATCTAACAAATCGATCAAAAAAAAATAAACGGAAAAAAAAAACAAAATACAAAACCACACAACAATCGTTTGCATTGTGGTTGTTGTTATTGTTGTTGTTGTGTGTAGTTGTCATTGTCATTTGTTTGTCGTTTGCCTTTTTCTGGCATTGACGATGAAATTGAAATTTTCATGCTTTGACAATTAGCAAGCGCGTGGGGTCGGCAGCGTGGGACGGGTGTCGCCTGGATGATTGTCATCTGGCATTCGGTCGACTGCGCAACGTGTGCTTCTGCCACTCATGGGATTACTTAACTCCTTCTTTTGCTGCTTCTTGTGTCACCATCAGCACTTCTTTTTGGCTTTTCTTATGTTTTTCTTTGTTTTGTTTTGTTTCGTTTATTTTTTTCTTTTCTTTTCTTTTTCTTTTTGTATGCTTCACTATTTGCGCTATCAATTTCACTTTCTTTTGGGTTAAGTAAACCAAGCAAATAGACCCAGCATTTGCCTATACTTTGACTCTGGCACTGGGTCTGCGCTGAAGTCATAGCCAAAATAAATAACAATTATTTCGCTGCCGGCGGTTTCTGGCGTTAATCTCGTAACAAACAAGTTGAGGCAATTCTTATGTAGTTGCAAACAAGATTAAGTAAGTTTCACATATGTGGTTTTGGTCATTGTCTCTTCTATGCTGCTTCAAACTCTTTTTGTCGTAACTGACAATTTTTGATTTTTTAAAAGGCCACGATTGGCTTGGTGGCAGCAAAGATTCTCTATCCGTTGGGTATTAACTTAGATATACAAGGCAGCGCACTAACAGCCAAATTTATTTCAACTTCAGTTTTCTTGCTGTAATAATGATACTTAATTTTTAATTTATTTTTAATATTCAGTATGTTGGTAAAATTCATATTTGCATTGAAGCCTTTCCATTCAAATCTTTTAAGTACACATTATACATTAAAGCGATCAGCAAACCGCATTTCTGCGTACAACGGCTGCCAACTGCACTTGCCAAGTTGAAGCAAAGCGTTGAATGAAAAGTCGAAGGTTGGCAGCGTGCGGTGCGCCATTTTGAACAATGTACACAAAATTTGTCACACCAAAGTGCTATTCAATTTGAATGCACAGTTTCCGTTTCGGTGTTTTGAAAGTGAAGTGACTTTGGTCGCAGCCCCAGACGCCATCAACAACATTGACAGCCTAGCGAAGCTGTGTTGAATGTTTGCATGTTAAGTCTGTAGGCTTGTGAGCTGTGAGCTGTCACCGCCACAGCCAGAGCCAGAGCCACATCCATAGGCATTGGCAAAGGCATCGGCATAGGCATAAGCATAGGCCGCAAATGTATAACGTAATGCTTATGAATTTTTAAACAACATTGCATAGACCTTTAACACATCAGATGTGGCACTTTCTCAGACGCTCAATATTTACATTTCATATTTGCACAAATGAAAAGAAAATCAATTTCACCTGTTGGTATTTATGCGTTTAACCTAAAAACCATTACAATAACTCCAAACAGCAACAACAACAAAGTGCTCATTGTATCGTTTTATTTTTTTCTCCTTCTTCTTCTTTTTTTCTTCTTTTTATTATTACTCATATTTCGGGACGTAAACATGCCCTGCTGCCAAGAGCAGCGTACGAAAGCGAAAACAAAAGCATATAACCCAAAAACAACAACAACAATAAAATAAACAACAAAGCAACGGCACAACGCAGTAAGTGCCGCCTTAAGGAACTTCAACTTGAACCCTAATGTGGCAAATAGATTTATATGCCAAAAACAAAATGGATTTTTGGAACAAAATGCGAGCAGGTAACACAACAAAACCACAAAATAATAATTGCAAAAGCAAAAGCAAAATCAAAAGTAAACACATACGCATACGAAAACCAGCAATAAAAGTAAAATAAAATCAAATGCCTGCAAAATTTCACGTTCAATAAAACATTAAAGACGATTTTTCAATTTCTAAACGACGCTTTGTTGTTGTTGTTATTATTGGTGCTTTGCTACACCTTTTTGGCCAAATTTGTGCAAACACCAACGCAGGCAAACGTGCGACAAATTAAGAAATTGACAACAATTTCATTTTCTGCTTCAGCTCTGAGCATTTGCGCACCATTGGCAGCCACAACAACAGCACGACATCAACTCAAATGAATGCGAGAATGTGTGTATACCAATAACAACAACAACAACACAAAAACAGTTACAAGTGAAGCTAATTGACAAGCCAAACAATAACAACAACAAATGCGAAAACGATGGCGACAGCGACAACGACAGCGAGAGCAGCACAGAGCGGCAGAGAGCGACGGCGAGAGCATTTGTGTGCTGATTTGCCGCATTGGCATGCGTTAAACTGCGCGTACATAGAAAATCTGCGAAACTCCTACGGTAATCGACGTCAAAGCTTATGGCAGCTGTCAGTGCTGCCACACACTGCAGACTATGCGACAGGGGTGGCAAAAGAGAAATCATGCATTATCGCTGAGCTGCCGTTTTATTAGACAAGTAATCGACTCCTCACAGCGCAGAGTTGCAGCTGTAGGTGGAGGTGCCTGTCGATTAGCCGGGTGCATGGCACGAATTTGCCTAGGATTGTGAGTTTGATAAACTCATCGATAACAGTTGCCGACATGATTAACTTATCAGTGAATAGAACATATTGGCTGAATTTGCGCGTTAACTAGCTAAGATTAATGTTAATAATTGGTGCCATGCAGAAAATTATCTTTTTAACTTATGTTATACAGACAATGCTAACTAATGTCACTTTAGGTTACTCGTTTTAAAGCACAGTCAAGCATTGCTGATTGAATGAAGTTTTCTCGATTAATTTTAAGCTAAGCAAGTTCATACTGAAAATGAGGGCATAGCCAGAATAACACATAATGACAAGAGCCACTTTTAATCGACAAGTTAGGGCTAATGTATAAAGGAATTTATTGCATGGCAGCCCAAAAACAAAAGCATCTTTTCATTTTATGCACAATCCGGGCTGCAGCATATGCCAATGAAATCCGGTTTTGCGTGAAGCAAAAACAAAAAAAAACACATAACAAAAAAGCCAATGCAGGTTGCGAAATTCAACGAATTACATAACTTTCACTTAACGGCAAAACGAAAGACAAAAAGTGACCCCCATGTGAATAAAGACATAGGCATGTGGATGCGCAAAACTGAATGAACGAACTAACGAAGAAACACACAAACATAACCAGCAAGCGAACAAGCGAACAAGCGAACATACGCATGGCATGGAGAATGCCATGTTTGTATGAATGAAGCGGATGAATGCATATGCGTGTGAATAAGCTGCTAAGCAAGCAAGCAGCCCATGCGGTTTGGGTATAACGTCGAGTGGATAACTTTTGCACGTGCAAATCACGACTTATGTATTAAAAGTTAAAACCTGAAAAACTCATGGCACAGATTATGAAATTATTTTGTGGTGAGTCATGGCCCGTCAGTAAGTGGCTGTGAATGATAGAGCAACGAACACTTTCTTTTCTTGTAACACAAAAAAACAAAAAAAAAAAAATAATTATAGTAAAAATAATCACTGCGAAATAAAGGCGCGTCACTCATACGCACCGACACACCAACGCGCTTTTTCCTACGGCTAACTGTCAAATGTTGTACGAATATGATAAGTATTTGCGCGCAATGTTGCCGCCGCCATCCCCCGGGCCCCAGCAAGTCGACAGCAGCCGACAACGAACCCCAAATGAAAGTGAGTGAATGCCTGTGGCCGCTTGTGTTTCGAATGTAGTAACCATATATTCGATTTATAATGTTTTATGATTTTTTATTTTTTCTGTTTTTGGTTTTTTTTTTATTTATAAAATACAAGCCTTAGAATTGTTAAACATCCAACATTCATTTGTTGTTTAGTACAACATCGTGGAAATTAGGACCACAAATTAAACAATTTCTTTGTGTTTGCGGTGTTTTTGGTGTTGAGCTTGAAGTTTATTAATTTCAGCCAAGTTGATTGACGTTTTCTTTGCTACTTTTGCTTGTTGCGGCTTTTAAATCATTTTATGCTTACTGTCAGATTCACAAAGCAATTAAGTAAAAAGTGTTGTAAGACCAAATTGCCGACATTTTAGCTAAGATGTGTGATTTATTTTATGCTTATATACATAAGCAATATATCGAAACATCCCTTGCATCTTCTGTATTTTGTAGGTTGTGTCACAGATATTTAAATATTTATTTTCATTACGTTTTTGCACTTGCGCAAATTCTGCTAAAAATTTTCCATAGCCATTATTAAAAATAGTGAAAATAAGCAAAAAACATTTGCAAGGTCATTTAACTGCGTTTTTTAGCGAGATCCGTCTAAATACAAATTGGTAAACATTTAAATATGCATCACTGTAATAACTCGACTAAACCACAATTAGGTCACATATCTACTCATAATGTGAATGACAAATGAGCAAACCCTTACCCACGCGCGTCAGCCATATGTCGAAAATATTTCGCACCTAAAATTTCAATTCCATTTCATTTCATTTGATTTGTTGATTTGTTTTTTCTTTCTGTTTCAAAATTTTCATGCGCTGCATACTTCGTCGTAGATCAACTTATAAAAATCGTATGCACATAACAATGTGAGAAATTAAAAAGAAAAAAAAAACATAAATGTACATACGCACAGCAGAAGTGGTAATAAATTAGCAAACATTGCGAGATCTCGGAGAGCAGAAGAAAGTAAATGTAGGTAAGTAAAAGAGCGAACGCAGTTGAGCGCGTGAAAGAGTCAACAAAGCATTGCGACTGCGGCTGCGCGCATACGCAGAAAATTACTCGCAGCATCTGACAGCAACAATAACAAAAACAAAAACAAACACAAAGCGTGCTACGTTGAGGGCGTAGTAACCGTGTATGGATGAGCTAGTGAGCGAGCAAGAATAGTTAACGGGGTCGGTCGTCGGTAATTGCCACAGCCAATGATGCCAATTGTTTACCAACGCGACTTCGACTGCGACTGCGACTGCGACTGCGGCTGTGGCAACGACGGCGCTCTTTACTGAATTTCTCTTCTTGCCCTGTGTCATGTTTTCTCACTGACTTTGACGGATGGCAAATGGCAATTGGCTTCATAAAAGCCGAGCTTGCGAACACGCATACATGTGCATATCATTTAACAAACAACTTGACTTTATTTTCGTTGTTTTCTGCCTGTTGTTGTTGTTGTTCAAGTCGGCGCTGCCGTTTTGTTGCCTACTTGTTTTGTTGTTGGCCAGCCGAGTACACACACATGCACTTGTACTCTACAATGGTAGCGTCTTTCGGCTCGTTTAGTGGTTTTTGCCTTTTTTTGTATTTATTTCTTTCTTTCTTTCTTCTTTTTTTTTTTGTTGTTGTTGCTGTTAAATGTGCGGTCGCTTCCGCAGCGACATCGCTGTTGGTTTTATTTAATTTACGTTTAAACAGCTTTGTAATGCTGCCTGCCACAATTTCGGCAACTAAACTGAACTGAACTGAACTGAGCAGGTAAACAAGTGAGCAACAGAGCTGCAGAGCAGCTGAGCCGCGCAGTCTGAGTGAACTGCGCTGTCGCAGCGCAGCAGCAATTAAACTTTGTAAATTCGCTTGTTGGTTTTTGTTTTCTTGAGCGGTCTCAAAACATCGCAAGCAACCCAGTATAAAAGGGTGCCCGCTTCGAGACGAATACATCAAAGTCATCTGAACGCTCTCAAGTGCGAGACACAAGCCAAGGAATATTACAGCTTCAACGGAAACGACCCAGCAAAGGAGATTAAACGCGTCGCGTAATTAACTGACTATATTGAATGAAAATGAAAGTGTTCGCAATCGTATCCGTGACCCTTTTGGTTGTCAGCTGCGCTTGGGCGGCGCCAAGTGTGCAAGACAACCGACTCGAGAGTGAAAATGGCAGCACGTTGACCCGCGCTGCCAGATACCTGGGCGCATGTTTCGAGAATGAAGACATCACCACCTGCTTGGCCGTCAAAGGCATTACGGCCTTGAATCGTGCCGCCAGGAGCAATGACATCGAGTTGCTCAATGGAGTTTCCTTCCAGAGGTGTGTTTCTGTGTGTGTGTGTGTGTGTGTGTGTGCTTGTGTCTGTGTACTATGTGAAAAATCTGTTAACTAAGTGACATCATGTCTCATGAACTCTGACGACACAAGCAAGAAAGTGAACTTGTGTGGGAAGTGCATTCATCGAACCTGCCAAGTTGCCCCTAAGCGTGTCACGACATTGAACTTGCCAGCGTGGGCCAGCAAGAAAAGATTTTCAAATAGCTGTTGTGCTTTCAATAATGTCGAGTGTTTTGTTTTCTTGTTTTTGAAGAGATTTTCACAAAATCATTTATTCATTTGCCCACGCAGAGATCCCGCCAACCCGGTGGAACGCAGCGGCAAGGCCCTCAGCGAGAATGACGTCTACGCACAACTACCCACAACTGCGGAGGAACGCACCGGCCGCCTGGTCGACATGGCCCTGTCCAGCCTGGCCAACTTCCTGAGCACACACAATCTGCAAGTTAAGATTCCCGCTGAAGCCACGCAGGAGGTGGCCCGCGCACTCGACGAAGGTAAGACCCACACACACACGCATGACTTAGCGCAATTAACCGACACTCTTACGATTTCTCACGCACATCAAGGTCGCGGCAAGCTGAAGAAGATGATGGGCCCCATTGCGCTGGCCATCGGCGCCAAACTGTTCGCCGTCATACCCATTGTGCTCGGCGGCTTGGCGCTGCTGACCATCAAGGCTGTCTTCGTCGCCAAGATCGCACTCTTCCTGGCGCTGATCGTCGGCGGCTCGCGCCTCTTCAGCGGCTTCGGCAACAAGTTCGGCGGCGCCATTGGCGGCGGCTACAACTCCAATGGCTGGTCATCTGGCAACACCGGCGGCTGGTCCTCAGGCGCCTCCTCCGCCTATCCATATGCGCGCAGCTACAATGTGCCCAAGGCCGACGCCGGCGAGGCTGCCGATGCCCTCGATGCGCAGCAGCTGGCCTACGCCGGCCAGGTGCAGGAGTGAAGTGTGGACGCGGCCAACAGCAAATGTTGCAGCAGCCAAAAATTGTGCCTTTTTCTATAATACAATATTATATTAGCCATAAGTAATTTATTGACGACGCCTTGTCGCCGTATTTAATTTATGTAATGAGTTATGAGTTTCTGCCTAATCTAAGCCGTCAGCCAACTAACCGAGTTTCGCACGAGCCAATAGTCAAACCGCAATGTCTAATATATTATTATTTAATTTAATTAATTGCCGCATTAGCTTAACAGCCGAACGAAGTTTGTACTAAGCATTTCAAATAAAACACAACGATCAGCATAAGAAAACAATAACAAGGAACAGCGCGCAGTGGCCAGCTGGGGGGGCGGGGAGGTGCCTGCTTAATGGTACGTAACAATGGTCAAGAGCAATTAGCAATGCTCATAAAAATCTCTCATGAAAATCTCTTACTCATAATGCGTTTCGATTAAGATGAATGACATAACGTTTGTTTTGTTTTTTGTTTTTTGTCTGGCAGCGAAAGACATCTAAGCCGCTTCACTTTCTCGTGTGGGAAACACGGCTGCAGATGTTGAAAGTCATTTCACTTCATTTCGCGGCAATGGCTCAGTTAGGTTAGGCAAATGGAACTGCTTACACGGTAAACATTTAGCGCACAGACTTGATAAGCTTAGTTCCACCTTAGCCACCGAACCAGCCATGCCCCCGAGACTGCCAACGCCCTGGGCAAACACTCGCCGAGTTGCTCGCGAATTAGAAAGCACACGAGCAGATGAGCGCACTGCAGCCAAGTGGTGACCATAATTCGACCAAGACATGCCATTCGCATTTTGTGGCCTGCGACGTGCGGGGTGCGAATCATGCATGAAATATTTCAGTGTATTTGCGTGTGCTTGGGTGTTGTTGCTGTCGACGCGTCACATGTGAAATTCTAGGCACAATTGGGTCAGCTTTAGCTAATCGAGCTAAGCCATTCCCTGCCTTGGTCGCTCAGCCAAGTGAGTGAGTAATGTGAGCTGAGCGAGCCGAGTGAGCTGCGTTCAGTTTGCGGCAAATATCACTTTTTAAATTATTCACATCGAAATCTAAAGTGTGTACACTTGCTGTGAGCTCGGTGCGCGCAAAGCCAGTGACACTCATAGAAACTTTCTATTAAGCTCATAAAATGTCACTTTTCGTTTATTCCGAAAAACCCAACAACGCCAGCAGCAGCAGCAGCAGCGCAGCGGCAGCGACGTCGCAGTTGCGAAGTGTGGCGTGCGGAGGGCTGACAATGGCTTGTACTTTAGTTTATTTTTTATAGTTTTTTTTTGTTGGTAAGCAATTTGTTTGGTATGAGTTTCTATGAGCGAGAGCAGCCTCAATGCTGTGCTGTGACTATGCACGGAGCCACTTGGAGTACACAAGCACGTGCATGAAATATTTGATTGCAGGTTGGATTCTTTTCCTTTTGACGAATACTTTACATTACATTTCTCTGCGCACTGGCTGCCTGTTGAGAAATCGACACCCGACACCGCTGCAGCTGAGCTTTGTCAGCAGTGCATGGCTTAATAGGATATGCTACCGCCAGGATTTCAAAATGAAGCCAAGTGTCTTGGAATTTCAAATATGCTTTAGTGCAAAAATGCACACTTAAAGCAAAAACAAATATGCTGCCCCTTTAAAGCAACTTCAGTGTGATAGAATTCATTTCTTTTCTCCGACAACAATCACAGCATATCTAACAAATGGCTGCGGCATGTCCAACACATTATGGCTTTAATCAAGCCGAGATATAAGAAATGCCGAAATTTACTGCCGACATGTCGGTACGTGTTGTCATGTGCTTAAAAATCTGTGGCACGCTTCTTTTTTTTTTGGGCCAGCAAAGAAAGGAAGCTTTTCTTTTTAAATGATGTCAGCAACGACGCAGTGCAAACGTTTGTGTGTCAAAGCCATTTCAAGGACATTGCGAGTCCGTTTTAAATTACAGCACTAAAAAATCCCAACTGCCTTCAAAAATAAATGAAAGTCACGGCTACTCAGGAATGCACAAAATATTTGCAGCAGAAATCTTACATAAGTACACAAAGTATTAAAAGATGCGAATTTAACAGCGTAGTAAATCTTTAAGAAATTCTTAAATATTTGCCAATAAAATTCTTCATTAGTAAAACGTTGCGTTGGCGGCTCAAAGTCAGGAATAACAACAGAAATCGCAGAGTGAAGCCGACGACGTGCCAAAAAAAAAAGAAAACAACAAAAAACAAAAGAAAGAAAATATGAACGAAATCGAAAGCGCTGAGCGTCAGAGCGTCAGAGCAGAAACGAAAAGTATCTGGGCTAATGTGCACATTAAATCACAACTTCAGAATGCCAAAGGCAGAGCGACAAACAGTTAGGCGACAGGCAGACAGGCTGACAGACAGGCGGACGGACATTATGTTTTGCTAAATACAGTTTAGAGCGGCTAATAAAGATTTTAATGAAATTCAATTGCCACTTAGCGGTTGGTCGAGGGGGGGAGGAAGCAGGCAGCAGAACGTGCAAAGGTATGCGCACTTGTTGCTGTCTACTCTGCATAGGCACTTGTGAACATGACGGGGGGGCAGGAGGTGAGCCAGAATTTGGAACAGTAAAGTTCCAAGGCATTCATAAGGAATTGAGTCACGTCGCCCAGCATTGAACGCACTGAATGCCAATCAAGCGGGGCACAAATTGTTGTTTCTTCTTTTTTTCATTTGTGCGTTGGAACCAAGCAGAGCCAATCGACGCTGGCTGGCTGCGAGTGACAATAACAGCAATAATATAAAAGTAGGACATATGCCATGAAAATATTGTTTTGCATATGGCCGAAGAAAGAAAAAAAGAATGGAATGAGTCGAAGAAACCGTCAACACAACCGTTGGCCAGCAGCGCAGCGACTTCCCTTTCGTTTGCCGGAACGTGCGCTTGGCGAGTTTTGTTTTTGCTTTTGTTGCCATAAATGCTCAGGTTCAACATAAAGTTATGGGCAAGAAATTGTCGGACATGCGTTCGCTTTGGCAGACGGACCCACCGTCGGACAGGTGCGCAGGCGGCCGCGGCATTACGCATACGATTTGAATAAATTTTATAAGCTTCGATTGGCTCTGCTTTGGCTTGGTGTCTGGCTCTTCGTGTGTGTGTCTCTTCTTTGTTGTTTTTTGATTTGCAGTGTATTGTTGTTGTTGTTAGTGCATTTCGTTTTTTTTTTTTTTTGTTGCTGTTTTTGTTTTTTGGCTGCGTTGATTTCTAGTATCGAAATTGGTATTGAAAAAAGTACAAAAACGATAAGAAGCAGAAAAAAAAAATTTCATTTCATTAGTTTCGTAAAAGCAGAAGAGCGCCGACCAGTTGACCAGCAGGAAAAAATATAAAAAGCCAAGTATCGGCCACAATTAATCACAAAACATTTGCAACACTCAAAGCCAACAGTGGCGGAAAGGGATTATCCAGCATAGGCAAACAATAAACCATAAAATAATTAAATTAATTATTTAAACAATACACAAAAACAGTGTATTAATAATCGCGATATATTAAAATAAAATAATATTACAAAAAAACAAATAAAAAAATGTGTTCGAAATTCGCTTGTGTTGTGCTCATTGCCGCCTTCGCCTGCTGTGCCGTCGCGCTGCCCTCGCAGGACAGTGCCGAAAAGGATTTAGTGAATTTTATCAATAAATTAGACAACGAAGAATCGTTTCCGCTCTTTGGGGGTCTGCGCGTCGATCGCGTCGAGACCGGCCGCTCATTCGGTATAAGCAAAGGCGTCGAATCGTTCGAGGATCGCGCTGAACGCTACCTGGAATCGCACGAGCTCAATCTCTCGCTCTCCGGTGACAGCGATGACGAAGACATCGACAATGAGTTCGCCGGCCGCGGCATGGAGGGTGAGTAAATCTGCAGGCACACTGACTAGGCAGGCAGGCAAATATTGATTTTCACACAGGAAAAATTAATTATGTTGTGCAGCAGTAGAATAGCCATAATATGAGTTACAGCAGACAGCAGCAATCGGCTGTTGTGTCAACGTCATTGCAAGATGTTCCCGGAAAAGCTTTAATGACTATGCGGTTTCTCCGCTACACAGTTGAGCAACTGCGAAAAGCGCTGCTGCCATATTTCGAGGAAAAGCAATTTATATTTGATTCAATGCCTCATTAATGCACCTTGCCTGCCTGAGCGCCAAAGACACCGCATAAACTGTCTCAATTAAGTGGGAAAACATTTTAAACAATGCTAACAAAGCGCAAAACTTATTTGCAAAAAATGAAACTGAAAGTAGAAGCAAAAACTCATGCATATTAGGCAAATGTGATGCTGAAAAAGTAAATCTTTAAAATATTTAAATCAAGTGCAATGTTGATAAACTTTCGAATGGCGTTCAAAAGCGTTAACAAGCGCCGAGAAGTAAATCAGCAAATTTGGCAAAGTGAAATTTTTCACATACTGCTGAGCATTACGCATACGCCGCGTTGCATGCATACGAAATGACGCTTGCGGCGCGCAGACTGTAGAAACTGAAACAACGAAGCACGTAAAAAGCGCACGGCATGCCACACCCTTGTGTGTGCAAATCACATCGGGCAGGCAAAACAAAATGAAAAAAAGAAAGCACCAAGGCACACTCTACTCGCAGCATATTTTAAAATTGATAAAAAAAAATAAAAAAATGAAAACGCTGCATATTTTCAGGCGCCATTTAAAAAAAGTTGAGCTTTTTCAACAGTTTTTGCTCAAAGCAATTAGCCAAGCGAAAACCGGACTTTCTTTCGCATACTTATTAGCGCACATGTGTTTAATTATATTATTTTCTTTTTTATACATGCAGGTTTACATTAATTAAATAAAAAAATGAATTTCATTTATTTTTATTTACAGAGTCACGCAGCAAAAAAATGAGGAAGATGCTCGTTCCACTGCTGTTGGCTTTGAAATTGAAGAAGGCCATTATTGTCAAGGTTCTCTTCACCATCATAAAATTCATTTCGCTCAAGAGTTTGGCCATTTCTTTCCTGGCGCTCATTCTGGCCGGTGCCACTTTCTTCAAGGATCTGCTGGGCAAGAAGAAGGAGCACATCACCACCGCCTACATCACCGGCAGCCCGCTGAACGCCGAGATTGTGCACTCCGACTGGAACCGCAACGGTCAGGCGGCTGCCTCTGAGCTCGCCTACAATCATTACGGCTTGGCACAACCTTTCTAAGCACACACAGACACACGCACACAGAGACTCTGCTGCAATTGCAGTTGTTCATATCCTACCTAGCTTCCATCCTGCATCCTAATCTAGCAACTCTTCTACCATTTCGCCTCTCTCCTCTGCTCTGCGCTATGCACCTTGACAAAGAATGACTTAGTTTTTTGTAGTCTTTAGGCAAATATTTTATTTTATTTTAGTCGCTATGCACTTTAGTTAGTTTTAACTGCGAAATACCAAAAACCATAAGCATTACGGTTATGTAAACGACAAAACGACTTGGCAAGCTCAGGACAAATGGCAACGGACACAACGAACTTATGAAACTAAATTATTTAATATGGCATTGTGTAAATATTTATGTAAATCTCATATCTGTTCACTCACACGCACAACGGCAAAGCGAAGAGAAGCAAAAGAAGTTAAGGGTAAATGCGAGACTCTTTATTGCCTTTACATAAGCTAAGCTCAGGTTCAAAATTTGCGCCGCTCTTTCGCAGGCTTTCCCTGTCTCTTTCATATGCGACATTTCACGAGAGTCGGTGTGTAAAGAACAAAAGTCATTGACGATGCGCTGAATAATTTATTGCACTTTTATAATTTAATTTTAAGTATTTATTATAATTTAAAGCAATTGAATAAAAAGAATTCATTAAATGCAAAATCTCAGAACTATTTATTTATTTTTACACAAACCATATTCCAATTAATCAAACCATTTTGCCAGAAAAAAATAATTTTTATTTCCGCTGTGAAGTTATTTTATCTTTTATTTAGAAATATAAGCGGCATATACTTAAGCTTAAGCAGCCAAGTTTAAACTGGACCACCTGCTACGGACAATTTTTCTTTACTAATTAATTAGCTTATTAACACTAAAAGAGTTTAACGAGAAAAAACTGAAAACTCATGTAATTATTTATAAAATGATTAGTAGAATTCGAAAAATATAAACAACAACAAAAGGTGAATTAATATAAAAAGGCCATTAATAAAAAAAAAACACCAGCCGAGAGAGCGGACAGCAGCTGTTAGCATGTCTGGGGCAGACGAATAAAGCAGCAAAACAAAAACAACAACAAAAACAACAATAACAGTAAGAATAAAAATAATTAATCGACTCGCAAGTGCGTAAGACAATTGTAGCTGGGTACGAAATTTAATGAAGAGGTAACCGAGTAACAGAGACAACACTATAATGCGTCGTCGCAGAGGATGAGACAGCACAAGACAAGCAGAGAGGGAGTTTGATTCAGAGACACAAGACAAGAAGAGAGGGAGTTTGATTCAGAGAGACAAGAGCAACTGAAGCGTTTACGCACGCACGCGAGCAACAGTCGGCTGCGTCGGCTGCGAGACGGGGCTAATTAGGCGTCTGCCCGAGCGGACCAGGCGGAGTGACGATTCTTAAATGGAAGTTAAGTATAGACTTGCCTAATTACGAATTTGCGATGACAAATTTTTCGAAAGCAAAACGCACTTTTTTTTTTTGGTTTTTTTTTTTGTATGCGCAGAAAGCGAAAGTGCAGAAGAAAAACCAAAACCAAGACAAAATTTTTACTTTCATTGAACGAATGAAGGGTCTGCCGGGCTGTGCTGGCTGAGCTCTTGGCTGGTTCGCCGGTTGCGGCTGCGGCTGCGGCTGGTGGTCAGCCGGTGAAGCAGTTGCGCGCTGCTTGGACGCCATTGGTACACTTGACTGGCGATGGGAATTAGTCGGCTACCGTGTCCCGCTCAGGGGGGCATGTTGCCGCTGCTACTGTGCTGCTGCTTGACGCCAGACACTCTCTACAGAATTCTGACCACAAATCAGTGGGGGTAATTATGTTTGCATTTGTTGGGCTGTGCTGTGTTGCGTTGCGCGGCGCTGCCTCGCTGTGCGTTGAGTTTTGCTGTTCGATGTGTAGGTTCGTTTTAGAAAATGATCTACTGACTTTGGTGCGTTCGCTGTACCGTCGAGCGTCGAGCGTTGAGCGTCGGCTTGTGGTGAAAGGGAGATTTTTGTTCAAGTTTTTCTTTCTTTTAGAAATGTGCCAGCAGAAAACTATGAAAATCGAAATTAGTAAAAATTTTAAAAACTTAGCTTAGCTTTAGTTTCGCATACGCGGTATAAAAGCAAACTGCCTTAAATGTATGGCAACAGACGCAGCCGACGCTGACAGGCGAACACAACTCAACTCCACTCAACTCAACCTGCAGACCGGCACGAGACCCACAAACATATACCCATATAACCCGACTATGCTGCTGCACAAGACCATGGAGTATCTGTTCTACTTGGCCGTGCTCATGCTCATGTGCAAGTACGCGCATGCGGCCACACTGCAGGCGAGCCAGCAGCAGCCGCTGCAGATCGAGGACAGCACCGTGGCCACGCCCTCCAAGGAGCCCATGAAGCAGCTGGCCGACGAGTGTCTGACCTCCTTCAGCTGGATGTGCCTCAAGATTGAGTTTGTCAAGATCATGGAACGCTTGGCGGCGCAGCAGGAGCTGAGTGTGCTGCCGGGCATCAGCGTGGTCAAGGCGGAGAATGCCAGCGAAATCAAGTCGGCAGAGCTGATGGCGGGTAAGTGCGCAATTAAATTACATCGAAGAGTTGACTAACCTTGTGAGGTCTGCAGAAGTGGCACGCAGCTATCCGAGTGATCCCAGCACGCGGCTGAACGGCTTCATATTTGCCAAATTGGAGAACTTGCTGCGCACGCGCTATCTGCGCTTCAAGCTGATCGACGAGCAGAGCATTGCCGAGGCACGCTCCGCTGTGGGCACGGGCCGCAAGGACAAGTTCGGCAAGAAGGGCGGCCTGGAGGCGCTCATCGCCGCCGGCGTCATGATGAAGGGCACGCTCTTGGCGCTGGGCCTGGGCGCCATCGCGCTGATGGCCGGCAAGGCGCTCATGACGGCGCTCATGGCGCTGACACTCTCCGGCGTCTTGGGGTTGAAGAGCCTGGCCCATGGCGGTAAGTCGACCACTTATGAGATTGTTACCAAGCCCATTTACACGTCGAGCCACTCCCACTCAGTGAGTGAGGACCCACACGCCCACATGGCGCACAGCGGCGGCCACAGCGGCAGCGGCTACGGCGGCTACGGACGTTCGCTTAAGCTCGAGCTGCCCAGCCAACTGAAGCAGTCCAAGTTGTAAGCGAGACTGATCTTGCGTAGCTCTTAACTTGATTAGCATCATTACAATAATTTTTAATATTTATTTATTTATTTATTTATTGTATTTACTTCGATTTAATTAAAAGCAAAAGCATTTCCAAAGTTTGACGTTTTTCTTTAATTATGGTGATGAAACCTGCAGCCAATTGTCAATTAGCACCGAAATCTGCTTAATGCTCTAGATCAGTTACATTAGCGTCTGCCTGGCGGCATATGTTACTTAGCACATGTCTCTTTAGATTTCACTGCGAATTCGTGGAACTTTCAATGGAACTGCGACACCTGCTGTTTCACTATAAAAGCCCAGACTGGCATCCAAATCACCTGACTGACTGACTTTGTGTGAAAATGAAAAGTGTGCGTCGCGACATTACAAATCTTTGTGAATTTCTAAGGACTTTCAGGCTCGCAAAGTGCCAAGCAACGTTTTTTATACTCGCGCTGCTGGCCATTAATTCACATGCTGCGCCGTTTGATAACCGCACAGTGGAGCAGCCTGCATTTGAAGCGGATTTCAGCACGACACAAAGTTACATCATAACGTCTGACGCAGATTATGACATCCTTGAAAACAAGGATACAACCGCAGCAGTGACGGTGGAAGAGGTTGGTGGCTCAGCTGCTGCACCGCTGCGTGGTTTGCCGTTCAAGAATTTTTTCAAACGTTTTACAACGTCCACAACAACACAATCGCCGGACTTGCCCACAACACTTGGACCGTTCTTTAGACCTTTCAAGAAGCGTAAAAATAGTCAACGTCCTTTCCAAAATTTTCGTGGCAAGTTTATAAAGAAATCGAAGAAAAAAACAACAACATTGGCAACAACAACACTTCCTACGACAACAACTGAAATGACAACGACAACCATGCCAACAACAACGACAATGCCAACAACAACCACAATGCCAACAACAACCACAATGCCAACAACAACTGAAGCGATGCCAATGTGAGAGCGACAAATGCTTCTGGATTATCCTTCAGCGCGCGTCTCTCAGTTAAAACAAACGAGAAAACACTTTGGCTGAAAATGAAAATTAACAAACAGAAAACCTTGTGAAGCTTAAAAACAACACGGAAAAGCACATGGCTTTGCATTTCATCAACATTTTAGTAGGAAAGACAAAAAACGAACTTGACATTTCTCATTTAATTTAATTGCTTTTTATTTATTTGTACTGCTTATTTATTGTTTAATTTATTTATTTGTTTATTTTTACATATTATTTACTTTGCACAATAATTGTAAAACATCTTCGCTTTAAAAGAAATTAATTATTATTTTTCATTAAAAAAAATTAAAATAAATTTTACAACTTTCTTTTATTGCTCAGAAAGATGTGCATGGAACGTTTAAAAATTAGCATTGCATAATTTTAGGCAGCAGCTTGCAATAAAATGGCGAAAGTAGGCAAAAATAAAATTATTTTTTGAAGACATTTGAAATGGTTTCTTTAGAATTATTGATCACACAATTTTATAAGTTAGCTGCAATTAAACTTGTTTCGCAACTTTTCGCTTATGTCTTAGGATATTTTAGAATTATTGAAATTCCTTTCATCCATGGGGTATAACTTTTGAGAGCAACAGCAGCAATCATATGATATACAGCAGCAAAATGCAGCTTATGCTTTGCTAGCTAAGATATCTTGTTGTGTCTTTAGTTTATAATTTTGCTTTCTAGAATTAAAATTAGCATTTTTCATTTGAGTAAACTTTGGCTATGCTGCACATTTTAAAAATGCCCACAGCAAGTAAACCTTTATGTTGCAAAGCTGCGAAGATCTGCCACGATGTCGCATCGCCAGCCAACTTCAGCGCAACTTACGATCAAACTGGCTTATGCTTATATCGTAAAAGTGCTCTGCTGTCACATCGAAAGCAAGGCAAGTCAGTGCTACGAGCAACGTTTCAGTTGGAATCCAACTGCTGTGCCAACCAAACCTTGCTGTGAGTTACTTTACTTGAGTCGCGCATGCGCGAAAATGCAAAACGTCAACACACACAGGCGGCAATACCAGTTTAAGTGACAACAACAACAAAAACAAACGAATAATCAAACATTGACGTGTAGTTTGGCAGAAAAAAACTGTGTCAATGACGTTTGCGGAAAAAAATACAATGTAAGCCATTGATGACTTTTGCGGAAAAACCCGGAAAAATATGTTAAGCTGAGGTCAAAAATAGAATTTTTGCTTTTTTGTGTGTTTAACTGGGCAAATTAGTTGATTGGCTCAAAGTGAAGGTTCATAAGTTTGTTTTTGTTTTTCATTGCTGTTGCTTTAAATTGTCTAGTTGCGGAAAATCGAATAAGAAAGCATGAGTGAAAAAAGTGGAAAGGCTTAAACGAGCAGCGGCAGAGTGTAACAGTGAATGCAAATATTTGACCCAGTTCCGGCGTTTAAAAACTTAATTCGACAGTGCTGACCAGCAGCTGCTGCTGCCTGTCAACTGCTCCAGGTGAGAACAAGCCGGAGAAGAGAGCGGAGCGCGCAACACCTTCACATACAGGCAGAGTGTGAAGTGTGGGAAGTGCCAATCAATGCGCTGCGCTGCGCTGCGTGCGTGCGTGCGTGAGTGCCTGCGTACGTATGACCCAAACCTGTTCTTTGCATTTGTTTGAGTTTTACTTAAATGAATTGTTGTTATTGTTTTCCTGTTTGTTTGCTTGGTTTGTTTGGCTTTATTTCTTTTTTTTTTCTTTTTTTTTTTTTGGTGTGTGTGTGGGGTATTTTTTTTTTTTTGTTTTTTGTTTTTTGTTTTAGTACTTTTAAGTGAAAAGTGAAATCTGATGTTTGTGAATGTGCCGCTGCTGCCTTTTCGTTTCGTTTCGTTATATTTTCTGCTGTAGTGCATTTCGGTGTTCACTTTTATAATTTCTTAATTATCATTAGTGAAGTTCTTTCTCCCCATTTTGCCGCAAATTATTTCGTAGCTTGTGCGCCATATATGTTTGAGTTATTAGCGCATGCGCACCATAAACAAATCTGGGCTCCCCACTTCGTCGAATGCCGTCTCGATTACAATCGTAGTGCGCTCTAATACCTTCAGTAAGCAATCGTGCACATGTTGCTTGGCTGTGGCCTCCAGTTAGTCTTAGCACGTTCTGACTTGCGTGTTCTTCGGCTGTTTAAAAGCGCAAATTGGTTTCCATGCTCTGTAATTGTAGCCAAGAGAACATCTGCTTAAGTATTCATAAATCATAGTCACAAATTTGTAATAGGGTAAAGTAAGCAAATAACTTGACTACATTTAAGTTAAATTAATTTAATATTCTAAAAATTCGTTTTTCTTTTTTTTCTTTGTTTATTCATTTACTTTTTTAAACAATGCCAAAAAAGATTTAGTGCAAAGATGAACTCAATCGAAGCATATGCACCAACTAATGCTTGAGTCGCATGCTATTTTTTGATATTCTAAATAATTCTAACTGAGCTTATGTATGCAGACAAGAGCATTTGATTATTTAAGCTGACATTTCAGTTAGGTAATACAAATATGTATATTGGGTTAAATAACGCTACATAATGCCTGACCCAGTTCAACCAAAGCAAACATCAACTCGGTAGAGGTATCAAACACAATTTCTGTAGAACATTTCTATTGACTTTGTATTTGCATTTTCTATGCCGGTAACAGTTAGGTTGGCTATTATAAAAGCCTCACATAGCTGCTAAAGCAAAATATGCAGTCAAACTTTTTTTAAATTAGAGCATTTTTAGAACTTCATGCTTAGAGGTTTGTGTGGCAGCATATTTAAATGAGAATTTAGCAAAATCAAGTATGCATATACAAAGTTTCAAATGCATAACAACACAGTTTATCATGTTTGGCTTTATGATAAACAACATTCTAATTTAGTTTGGTTTAGACAAGTTTTAACAACTTCAATTAAAAATTTTTTGATTTGCCATAAACCACAAGAGCATGAAGCCAGCATGGCCTGCATTCTATGTATATATGCAGTGTCGAGCAAATGCAGTCCAAAAGTCAATTAAATTGTGCAAAACAGGTGGCACAGGCAAATTTAAATTTAATAAATTTAAATATGCAAAATACTCGCACGTTCTCATTTGGCCACCGACTTTCTTTTGTGCAGACATGCAATGGCAATAAAGTGGCTTACATATGCCAGAATTGTTTTTAATTACCTATTAAGTCCCTAAATTGGCAAACCAGAAAACCGCAAGCCAGTCGGGCGCACACATATCGTAATGAAAGTGAGTGTCGTTTCATTTACTTTTTTTTTTAGACTTGATTTTATTTGTTTTTTTTTCGGTTTACTTCTTGCATTTCACTTAACCACTTTTTGTGTGCAATCATTGCACGATTTACGGTTTGCTATGCTGCAAATCAATTCGCATTTTGCTAGCAACAATTAAGTGTGGAAAAATATTTGCACGCCAAGCCAGATTCGTTTACAAATCACCACATTACTGCGCTGCTGCGTTCGGTTCAGTGAAAATCCGTTGCAAGTCGCTGCAGTCTGCATTCGATGCGTGATCGCTTGGCTGGCATGGTAACGGCTCGAGTAGAAACCGAAAGTTAAATATGCCTATTTTTTTATCTATTTCTTATGCACGTATTTGGAATTGGTATTATTAGCCTTATACATAATTTTTTTTATTAGCTTTAATGCAATTATGATCTGGCAAAGCGGTAAAATTTTTAAATTATCATTGCAAAAAAAGCAAAAACAGAAGCAAAAAATAAACACGCAGCACAATTAACAAAAAAGGCAGCACATTAAATGCGCTATAATGGAATTTTTTTAAAGAGTGTTTACATAACGATCTTGTCAGGCCAACAGCGGCTACATGACACTTGAACGAGGCCTGCGCTGAACTAAATTGTGCATTTGTATGTATGTTATATACATATAGATATGCATGTATGTGAGGTCACTTTTTTTCTCTTAATTAAATTATTTTATCCACATTGAGTGTAGCTTTTGCTTAGCAATTGCGTTGGACAACGCAAACTGTCGCATGGCAATAAAATTTGTATCTCTGCAAAAGCGAAAGCTTGTTAAATTTTAACTGTAACATGCTGCAAATATTTTGCCCTTACAATTATTGCACTCACAAGCCGATTTGTTCAGAGCTCTGAAAAAAAAAGAAAAAAATAAAAATAAATCAAAATGTTAACGTAACGTGTAAACAATAAAAAAAAAGACAAACATTAAATTGACTTAAAAAGTGCGCATGCAGGGAAAGTAGGAAAAAGCGAAATGCGCATAGTTTAATTGCGTAAAATATTTACTAATAATGAAATTTGCTTTTATGCAACTGGGAAGAAAAAGTGCCAAAGGTCGGCAAAGATGTTCCACAATTATGGCTCAGACTTGTATGTAAATGTCTTCCACGTCTTCTAACGTTTGCTGTTTGTTGCTGTCGTGTTTTCAATTTCATGGAAATTGCATTTGAAGTAAATCTTTGGCTAGTTACCATAAAATATGTTCCATTAAAAGTATTTGCAGTAATGAATATTTTTCATTTGACTTGAGCTGGGCCATAAACTTTGACACAGGCACTAAAATCGTCTGCTTTGAATAGCAATTACTTTTTTTTATTTTTGGAACACAAGACCAGCCCCACGTGCCCATGAGCTCCCATGAGCAGCCAACTCAACTTCCGTTTGTGGCAACTAATATGGCATGGACAGTGACAGCATGTCAACTTAAGAATTCAAAGGCGATTTTGTGTTTGCTACTGACCAACTGAAACAAAATATGCCATTCTCTTAAAAATATACAATAGCAATAAACTTTGGAAGACTTCAATGCTTGTTGTGCCATGAATGTTTCACACTTTTAAAAAACTAGCATGGATCCTTTGTGTACACAGTTGTCACTGTTAACTAACAGAGAGCTGACAGAAGCCTGTTATACACGTATATGAAGCTTTTTATGCACTAATGTGTGCTAATTGTTATAATATGAAGAAACATCTGACTTTGATGAACCGCCGCGTTTGCTCATGTCTTATTGTTTAATGGGTTTCTTGCAAAGAGTGCGGCCGTGTTTTGTATTGTGTGTGGCAGTGACAGCTGCTTCACCAAAAGTGCCGTGTCGGCTATAAGACGCTTTATTATATAATATATTAACACGACACTTATGAGAAACAACTCACCAAATTATTAGCCTAACAAACAGACACAAAAAAGTAAACAATAAAAACAAAAGCATAGCAACGCACAAATTCCGTCGTCTGTCGTCTTTATGGCCAACCAAACATTACATTAGACAGTAAAAAGGCAACACAAGTTAGTCCAGCAATAAAAGTAAAACAATAGCAACAACAACGTCGGTGACAAAAACTGTTACGATTATTCTACCAAAATAGACGTGTAAAATAAAGTTTAGCTGAAACTTGAGCATGTCACTGAATGTGTGCTGCATAGCCGCATGAGCGAGCGAGCGCAGACTATTCGCGGGCACTTTCATAGCTGTTCCAACTTATTATAACGGTCAATCGGACGTCTGTCGCTCAGGCGGCTGCCAGCAACTTGTCTCCGTTGTTGAACTCTAAAATGTTTTCTTGTTTACATAATTAAATTATGCGCACAAAACGCGTCTAAGTGGTTCTTCATAGAGCCGCTCTCTATAATTGTAATGTATGCTGCTGCGCTGTGACATTGCATAAGCCGCACATGGGGCGGTCATTGTTGTTGTATTGTTGTTGTGCTGCAGTGATTTATATTGACATGCATTTCGTGGAAGTCACGCCATAATTGCTCGCGTCTGCTGATCAATGGTGTGCAGCATGTGAAGGCATCATTAACTCAGTGAGAAAGAAAATTCTCTAATTAAGTTATGTTACATGTTTTTGCAGCTGGAAAACTAATAAATGAAACTATTTAAAAAATAATACAGCAGCTATGAGTATTTTTTTTTAACTTATTAACTAATAAGTGGTATAATTTTAATGAGTTTTGTTATTGATGAAATTTACAATTGTCCATTAATAAATAATCAAACAAGGTACTATTATTTTCTCATTATTGATAATATGTTATGCATTCTTTTTAGGAACTATACGTGAAACTGATAACGAAAAGTTGAATTGCAAAGCTAACTGCAAAAATAAAACGACTGCCATAAGTAGGCAACGAAATAACAGGAACCACAAGCAGCCATAGCACATGCAAGGAATCTTATGGAGCGAACAACTTTCTGCACTTGAACCAAACACAAACAACAATCAACGAAGAACAGTTAGTGCAGCGACGCAGAAACGCGCAGTCATTTGCGAATTTCAGCAGCAAAAAGAGTTCAAGGAAACGTTAACTTGAACTTGAAACAGCAGACAACAAGCAACAAACAACAACAGAGTTGACTAAACTGAGCACATGTTGACAGCAACATGTTGCTAAGCACTTAGCGAACATTGTGGCTCACACCTGGCAACATTTGCCTACAGAAATTCCGCACGAACGCAACGCAGAAGAAACTTGTTCCGCGTGAGTAAAATAAAGCAACCGTTTAACGCGACTCGACTTGAGCAACTCGCCAACGATTTGCTGGCCACGACGATATTGGCGCCAATGCGTTTCTCCGCCGTTCAGTCGACAGCGAGCGGCGCACGCATGCGCATACAAGAACAGCGAACGCGGAACAACAGTCGAAGCCAGTGGCTTGCGCAGAAGAAAGGTGTGTCTGTGTGAAAAGCCAAAACTACGAGACCAAATGAAAAGTGTTTTCAAATTAAAACAGCCAACAGCATTTGCGCATCTTTTAAGTTGCGTCAGCAGATAAACAAGTCTGCTGGCACAGCATCGAAAACAAGTGACTCACAGAGCAGCGGCTGTGCTGTGAATAAACAGTGAAAATGAATTTAAGTGGGAAATAAAATAATACCAAAACATAAAATATAAAACATAAACAAAAGCGACATTTGTATTTATGTGCCTGACGCAAAAAGGAAAGTCGTCTGCCAGAATTCGTTAGCAACAAAGTGCGAGTACAAATCGATTCGAATCGAATCGAATCGAAGACAGATCGATGAAACTGTGTTTGCGTGTTCAACTGCTCATCTGGTTTTTTCACTGTCCGCATTGACTCTCCGAATAAATCCGACTGTTACAGATTTCGCTTTTACATTTGCGCTGTAGTTGAATTCAAGTAATAAAAAAAAAAAAGAAAAAATATTAAATTAATAAATCGATGGTGAGGTTGAAGAATGCATACGGAAGTGTGTCGTGAATGTGAAACTTCCGATAAACAAGTTGAAGAAATTTCACCAAAAGCATTTTAAGCAACACAATTGATTTGTACGGCATTGTCAGAATAAATTAAATCAGAAACAGAACTTAGAACTGTGAAAAAACCTTTATTTGCCGAACAAACAAACATTTGACCCGGCTTTTATAGAATTCGTGCAAAAATCGGAATGCGAAATGACTGTGACCTACTTATGCTGTTCTATTTGTGAACAGAATTACAAAAATAACAACACATAACACATAAGACAGATTCAAAATTAAAATTCATAATTATTGCAAATATTCTAAACTAACAGTGGCCATGTTGCCATATTCTATACGTAGCTTCTGAAGCAAACATTCTTCTTGTTTCTGTTATGATATGCAAAACGAAGTAGACGTTTAATTTTGTCAATGGCTTAGCCATTTTCAGGATATCATTTTCAAATGCCAGCCGCAAGGGTTTTCTCTTCAAAAGCTACTCAGCAAAAGGAAGCAAACTTGCGGCTACTTTTTGGATTAAAGGCATTTATATTCTTTTGTTTATGCATTCAACCGCAATATTTATTCACAATATTTCACTATCCTTGCCAAAAGTAAACTCATTTATTTTAATTTAAATGACAGCAGCAGAAGAGCATCATTTATAATAGGCACAAATTGTTGACAAAAATGACAGACAAGGCAAACAGCACTAAGAAGATTAAAAAGCAAGAGAAGTAGGAAGTAGAACATTGAATAAAAAATAATAAATAGCCTCTGCTTAAATTCTACAAAAGTGTCTCCTTAATAAACTAAGGCCTGAACCCAATTAAACTTATTTAGATAAAAATAAAGACTACAATTTCGCCGCTAAACAATTTCGGGCTATTAACTTTTACTTGAATTAAAATAAATATAAAAAAATTTCAAATACATAAAAAATTAAACCCTTTGTTCAATGCTAACTTGGCTTTAATTTACAGGTTGAGGTGTAAATTGCCTTTTTAACGTTTCATCGAGCAAAATGCAGAATTAGCAAAATACCCAACAGAGATGAAAAAAAAGTGAAAAAAATTACTAAACTACCGTTAATTTACATTTATGCGGAGGGAAAACGTCAGCAAAGAAGAACGCAAAGTGAAAGACAGCAACTTCAAAGTGTAAATAAAACAAGAAACAAAAAACTAAAAATCAATTAAGGAAATCAGAAGTGAAAAGTTTGCAACTTCAAGAAAAAAACAAAAACGTCGTGCAAAGAAAATACAAAAAAAAAAAAAAAATAAAAAAAAAATAAAGCGATAATGCAAAAGTTAAAACGAATAAAAAAGTTGAATTGCAAAACGCAAAGTTGCAGCAGCAGCAGCAGCAACAACAAAGACAACAACAACAACAGCATGATATCCTTAGAAGCAACGCGATATGCGCCAGTGATATTACCAAAATGGAGCACAGCAGCAGCCATGGCCACAGCAATTACAACAACAACAACAACAACAACAAACGCAACCACATTACCAACAAAAATGGCAAGAGTGAAAAACTCTGAAGAAAACTGCAACATCGGCATCCGCGCAGCAAGAAGAAATCAGCGCAGTGGGCCAATAAGAGCAGCAAGAGCAGCCACCACAACTACCGCATCGATGATGACAACAACAACTACAACAACAGCAAGAGCAACAGCAACAGCAACAATGAAAACATTATCAACAGCAACAGCGACAGCAACAATTAAAACGGCGCGTGATTGGCCAAGTTGGCGTCTCCGACTGTGGACCATGCTGACCATCTGCCTGACATTCTTGTGCACCTCGCAGTTGGTAAAAGCGGATGAAGGTGCATTGCACAGCCGCATCAGCCGGTATGCAATCACCACGCCAATGACACGCATCGAGACCACGACCGACACACTGACGACGCAGTCCGTGCCGGTGGCCAACACCACCGATGCGCCGAATATTGCGAAATCGGACCTAAGTGAACCGCAGGAAGATTGGCAGCCCATTAACAGCCCAGCAGCAGCTGCAGCAGCAACAACAACAACAACAGAGGCGCCAACTACAACACGTACGAGTCGAGCTCATGATTCGATATTCATGCGTTTCGCCAAACGGTTTTCTACCGGCAACGAACTCTGGGATGGCATCATACGTGACTGTTACACGCAGCCGACCATGTCGTGCTTCCAGAAGAACGTCTACGGTTATCTGCACGATGCGCTCGAGGCACGTGACGTCAACGTAACGCAACGGTTCAAGTTCTACAAGAACCAAGTGACATATGAGCCGCCAGCGGCACAAACCGAATCCGCATTGGATGCAGCAGATGCCGAAGAAGCCGCAGGCGAAGAACTGGAGCAGCTGGAGCAGTCAGCGGAGGAGCAGCAGCAGCAGCAGCAGCAAAGTGGACGTGCCGGTAATTAAAAACTAACATAATTATTCTATAATTTGTATAAGCTAAACAGTTAAACACGTTACGCAACACACACTCGACTCGACTCGAAGCGAAGCAACTAAGCACAGTTAATTTGCCAATAATGAATGCGGCCGTGCACAGTCAGCGTCGGCGTCAGCGTCAGCAGCAGCCGCAGCGACGCTAGCTGTGACTGTGTGACTGTGACTGTGTATGTGGCAGAGGAAGCACAGGCACTCATGGCTTTGTCATTGACCACATAATTTCATTTCGTTTTTGCTTTCATTTGAATGGCAACTGCGGCTGCTGTTCAGACTCTTCTTGCATGTTGATTCAGTGTTAATCACATGTTTAATGCGTAATCTGCTTTTGCTGCTTATTTTTCAATTCTTTCTTTCACTTCGATCTTCTTCGTTTCTTCTGTTTTTTTGGGATTTGTTTACTTTTTAAGTTTTTACTCTTTGCTGCTTTAACTTTCACTTGCGCGCTGCGCAGACGCGCTACTCAACGTAGTCAATTTGCGTAGCCATGTTATAAATGCTCTGCCACAACAACAACAACAATAACAGAGCAATAACTATAAAAGTTTGACAAATAAAGCATAAGAGATATTTTTAATGCTTAGCATAACCAAATAAAAACAAACTTTTATAAAAATTCCAAACTCTGCGGAGACAATGCCGACGCCTTTTGTTGTAATGGATTTTTTAATTAGATTTTGTTGAACTAATTACGCTGCCGGCTCACATTCACGGACATTGCCAATAAGCGTCGCCTGCCTGCCTGCATGGCTACGCAGATGTTGCCAAGGATTAGAATATTTGCACACTTTTGCGCACTTGTGACTGTAGACAATAAAAAATTTAATCACAGAAAATCCTGTCGCTTTAAAACGTTGTCAAATAATGTAACAAAGCAGAAAATGGCCTAAATAAATATAAATATAAGCAGCGGCTTGGCAGCAGTTTAACGAGGTTCAATAACACTTTCCATTTTTAAGGCGCGACTATAACAAAATATAATTAAAGTGCTGCTGCCTAATGGCAAACAAAGCGCACAGCGCAGCAAAGCAGCCATAAAATTGTCAATAGACTTAACGCAGCCCAGGCAAAGCCCCGGCAAGGCTTCACTGTAGTGCGTTAAGAAAGCTACTGCATAGAAAGGGTTTATGCAAAGACAGCTTTGCATTTGCGGCTTACTAAAGCAGCCTCAACGCTAATAACTAACAACAAATAAGTGTTAAAGTGTTTGAAAGAAATTAGGTTAATAAGTTGGTTTAACAAATTTCGAAAGGTGAGCTAAGTGAAAAACACTTTCAACGAAACGGCAGCAACAGGCTGCGCCACTTAATTAAGTAATGTGTAAAACGAATCCGTCAAGAAGTTTTAAATCAACTCCGGTAAATTAGCAACAGCAAAAACATTTCAAAATTGCTTAATGTGCGGAAAAACGAAAACATGCAAGTGTTCACTTTCAAAAGGGGAAAATATACATATATAAAAAAGTGTGAGAAGAGGGCGAGAAACTGCCGCCCTTAGAATGGCAAATCGCAATGAAAGCATTTACATAAGTGAAAAGCGTGCAGCACAAATTGACAGTCACACCTGCCGCCGCAGCACGCACCCCGCACAATGCGAATGCGAAAAAGGGTCATCAGAATGCCATTACATGAGAGTTGTTGACATGCCATACGGGCGACGTGTGCAAACGTTAAGCTAAAATGCTAGAAAAAAAATGTTAACTGAGCCAACGCTTTTTTATTTGACAGCGCGAACATCACCCAATTTGTCGGCGGAAACTCCCATCGAGGAAGTGACAAATGCGCTCTACAGCAAGAGCATCAAATTCGCCATGACACACGACTTGGAAGTGCAGCTACCCGAGCTGCTGTTCGACGGCGCCACGTTTCGCATATCACCCCGCGCCGTCGAGGGCAACGGCATACTTGCGAAATTGGAACTGATTCCCAAGCAGGAAGTGCAGGCACGTCTGGCCGGCAAAATCATCATGAAGAAGCTACGTAAGTAAAAGTGCAAGGCACAGAACACAATTTTCAAATAGAAATCGCAGGCGACAGGACTACAAATTCTAAGTATATGCGAAAGCCAGTCACATGTGCAACTTTCATTTCCTGTCCAACTGCAAATGCTCAAAGCATTGCTTTGCCATGTTTCACGACGTCACGGTGTCACAGTGTTCATATCGAATGCGTGTCGCTTCTCACTGCAAACTGGCAAACAGCAAACAGTAAAATGTAATTGAGCAAATATTCATGCATTACTCACTTGTGGATTGGACTTGCTTTTGCTTTTGGGTTTTGCTTTGGTTTGGTTTGCTTTCCTTGGCTTTGCTTTGATTTGCTGTGCTTTGTTTTGGTTTATTTCAGAAAAGTTTCTGCGCAGCAAGTTGCTGCTTTCGTTCATTGCGCTGCTGCTCATCATAAAGATCATCAAAATCAAGTTATTCTGGTTGCTGCCGGTGATCATCGGAGTTGGCGCCGCTAAAAAGTTGCTGTTGAAATTTTTACTCTTCCTCTTCCCGGCACTTTCGCATCTCTTCAAACTCTGCTCATACTACCAGCAGTCGTACCACACAACCAAATACCATCATCATCACCACCTGATCAACCATCATCACACGGTGAGTACCGACAACTTCCACGAAAACTAAAAACAAAAACAAAACAAAAAATAAAAATAAAATAAAATAAAAACCAAAATTCAAATTCAAACGAAAAATGCGCACACAGCAGCGGTCACTTGGCCACTTGGCCACTGCCTATGTTGTCTGTCTGACTGTCCGTCTGTCTGTCGACTTAGTTAAACATAGCGAGCGACTGCCATGCTGCATTGCGTGTGACATTGTCATGTAGCTGACGGTATGCCGCCTTCTGCTTTCTCAAAGAAGCCCAAAGAAAACTCTTAATTAAAAGTAAAAACATCAAATGAATTTTGCTATATAAAATATATATACGTATTATAATTATTGTCAATTTAAATACTCACAAAAGTAGCAAATATTAGCAAAAATAAATATTCAATTAAAATGAAAACTGGCTTATTATAAAAATTCTCCTCAAGAAAAGGAAAAAAAACCCAATGTTCTCCTACTTAAAAATTTGTTTCACTTTGAAGCAATCCTCTTAACTTAATCACTTGACTGTTGTGTATGTTGTTAAATTTAATTTGCGCACGTTAAACAAAAGTTCAAAGACAAAACAAAAAAATTAAATGCAAACAACAAAGAAAACCATTTGATGAACGTGCCACACACGTGAAAGCCGCAGCAGCCCATTGTTGCTTCCATAATTAGCAGGACATTCAAACGACGGCTGCTTTGCAGTTGCCAGCCGCGCCATGTGAAATTTAATGACGTACATACGTAGCAGATACGTGTAACAAGTCAACGATTTGACGCACTAGCTAATCACGTAAACAAGCACAAACAGTCGAGTACAGTGGAGTCTGAGCAGCGTGAACTAATTAATGTCATAAGGTTGACACTTCATTAAAAATTTTCATTTCATTTCGCACAGTTTGGCTTTCTCCTTTTTGACTTGAAATCGTCGTTATGCATACTGAGGTAGCACATTTATTTATAATGAATTGTATTCTCCTCGCTAAAGAGGCTCACACTGTCTACTCCACGGGGCACAATACACAAAACGAGCTTAGCAATGAACGAGTTCACATTTCTCTTTTAATTATGTTTTGTCTAAGAGACAAATGCGCGCATACCCAAAAATATTCGAAATGCGTCAACAACCTGTGACTCAATCATGATAACGCAGACGGTATTTAGTTCATTTAAAACTTTAAGTTAAAGGATGCAAGGCTTACATAGCGAATCCTTTCACATGTGCCAAATGTGACAGCATCATAACTGGCCAATTATTATGTGAAAGTGACATAGGCGACGACGTTTTGCATAATTTCAATTGGATGTATGAAAACTAGAAAGGCAGGGCTATAGCCGAGTGTGCCCTGAATATCCTGCACCTGATTAGCAGAGTCTTTGTGCCAAATTTGGTGATTGCAGGTTTAACCGTTTGCGAGATCCATGCATTCATACGAACAGACAGAAGACAGGCAGACTATACCGACTTACCTTTCGATGTTGATCAGTATATATATTATGTGGGGACTGCCACGCCTCTTTCTGCCTGTTTCAAACAACTCTAACATACCGTATGCCATTTTCTGATTCAGGATATAAAACGTATATGCATACAGAAATCTGAAACTAATTTAAAAATAAATTCAACTGAGCACAACAGAAGCCAAACGAAAGCGACGTTAATGTGCATGTGAACGAGGATGCGAATGAGGATGTCGTGCACACTTTCCAATGATGAAATCATGTCAAAGTTTCGCGAAAAGTTTGTGCAAATGTTAAATGCTGAAGTCATAGGAATTCGCTACTGCGCACTCAGCCAGACGTGCAGGAAGCAGCAATAACAATGAGCAGCAGCTGTACTCAAGTTAATTGACGTTGTCTAAGGCAACGACGCTCCGCGCCAGCCAATGCAAGGCCTTCCTGCACTCAGCTGAGCTTGTCGCGGTGCTCGCTTATTTTTCAAGGCTTAGCACACGAAAACTTCTTATGCATGAAATTGACATTGAAGTAGATTGTTCGCTTCCGTTTTTCTTTTCGTTTCTTTTTTTTTTTTTCTTTATCTAAATCTTGAACTTTGCCATTTTTGCAATTTTTGCCATTTGCAGGTGGTACCGCCTTGGCATAGCGGAGAGCATCACTCGGTGCCGGAGCTCATCTACACGAATCCGCCGAAGGGACACATCTCCACGTATCTGCATGGCGCGCCCATACACGAGACACACGGCCCCAATGGATTCGAGCACTTCGAAGGCGCCTGGGAGAACTCCGGACCCGGCTTAGGCTCAGAGTGAGTGATCATGGCAAAGGCTGGAGTAGCTCATAACTAAAACACACTCATTTCTTTAATTACACAATCATTTGGTCGTGAATGCTCCGAACCCCAGATACATTAAAGATATTAATCGCGTGTCACAAGTTGAGGAAAACTCGAATTATTTCAAGCCGCACAGTGCGAATGATTTAAGTGAATTGCATGCTTGGGGTTTGGGCACCACACAGCATCCGCCATATCATCCACAACAATCACAGCCACAGCCACAGCCCCAACAACAACAACAACAGCTGCTGCAAAAGCCGCAGCGATTGTCAGTAATACAACAACAACAACAACAACAGCAACAGTTACAGCGACCGCCAACAGCAGCAACAACACAATTAAAACAACAACAGCAACAACAAATGCTGCAACAACATTTCCAAAACACACACGCCTCTAGTCATATCTTTAATCCATTCCAAAATCAGGATAAACAAAGGTACCCCACACTGTCAGAAACAACAAATGCGACAATTTCGGCTTAAATTAAATTTTCACTGACAATGTCTTTTGCAATTACAATGTCAACAACATTTTAGTTTTACTCGCACGCTGCGTATATTCTAATTACATTTTCTCTTCCCTCTCCTCCGCCACCGCCACCGCCAACCACGTACCGACTGTTTTTATGCAAAAATCATGATGACGCAGCATTTTCCAAGGGCCACAACATGTGAAATTGCGAAATCCAGCGCTGGCACAATCGGCGCCAAATCCTGTCTATGTCGCCCCACCCCACCAGGCCCAGGCACAGCCGCAGCCCGGCAATGGCAACAATCATGCTTTGTCGCCGCAGAGCGGTCTGGCAGCTCAAATTGCAGCACAATATGATCCGACGCAGAATAATAATAAACAACAGCAACAACAACAACAACAACAACAATTACAACAGCTGCAACAACAACTCACGGTAAGCATATTTTAAATTCAACATTTTTGGTATTTCGGTTTGTTTGTTTTTGGGCTGCAGCGAAATTTAAACACATTCAGTCTTTAAGCACCTGCCTGCCTGGCCTGCCTGACCCATTTGCCTAGTAGACCATGTCATATATGATGTATCATGCGAATTACTGCATCAATCGATCATTCGACTAAGCTGAGCACAGCACGGTGGCCAGGAGAAACCATTAGTTGAAGCGCATTTGTTTGTGTGTGTGTCTTCTGCACACAAGCAGCTTTCGAGTGCCGCTGCTGAGGAGCCCCAGTGCACTTCTATTGACACTTTCCACTTGAGTCAACACGCTGCGTCTTGGCACGCGCTTTTTCGAGTGTCTGTGCAAATTGGCTCCGCCCAGGGGCTGGCCTGGGGACTCCACCTAACCTTGAATGCCTCAGCATGTCTACAGCAGCATGCGATTGTCATGCCGTCTGCTAATGAATGAATGGTGTCGCTTGTTTAATTGCTTAAGTCTTTTCACTTTCAAATGCTTGAACGTGTGCAAACAATTTTCACATTGCGCCAAACACAAATTATGATGATTTCAATATTTTCATAAAAAATCATTGCTGCTTCAACTTTTATCTTTTAACTTAGCGAGTTGTAACTGAGTTGAAGTCTGTGGTTTGTGGTCAACTTTTTATTCGTTGCGCTTTGCTAATCTTTTAATTTATTTTTTAAACTTTTTTAAACAGCGCAGCCAGCATTCAAGTAAAACTTCTTTGTTATTGAACTGAATATGAGGGAATATGGAATATGGGAATTTCCCGCATGACTTTTGCTGGCTACCCTTTGAGTTTACCTCGTGCTTTGCGTTGACTCCCTGTCAGATTTAATTAAAGTGTAGCATGTGCAAGCTAAAACGACAAAAGTCGCTGTCGCCTGCAACGGAAAAGTGCAGCACATGTCATGTGCACTCAAGTGACGCTTTGCTTTAGGTGTAACGAACAGTAAGTGCAGCTGAAAGCCACAACAGCAATTACACGGAAAAGAAGAAGACCAGCAACAACAACAGCAACAACAACACTGATACAAAAATCGAGCAATGGTATGTTTAACATATTTCAGCGAAAGTGTGTCAGTGCCAACAGCTGAGGCAAAGCGGCTTACCAAGCAATAGCAGCAGACAACAGACAAGCGACAGACACAACAACAACAACAACAACAGAAAACACAAGAAATGACAAAAGACAAAACAAGCGTAAATGTTGTTTAAATATAGTGCTTTGGATGTGATTGCGTTGAAGTTTTTAAAATTTGTTGTTGTTGTTGTTGTTTTTGTTGTTGCTGTAAATGTCAAGTGCATTAACAGAATGAGTGTCACTTAGTACCCACGAAAATGCTGGGCGCAAGCTACGCACTTCTGAACACTTTTCTGTTTGTGTGCGGAGAAAACTTTTCGTAAGCAACAGCAGCAGCAGTTCACACGAAACCTTGAAAAGCTTTGCATCATTTTTCAAAATATAATTACTATATTAACGCTTTGTACACAGATTAACCTCGAATGCTAGAAAATAAACATAACCTAAAAAGGCATACAACAAAAGCAGAGTCCACAATGGTTAGGGAAAATTAGCTACCATTGCAAGCTGATTCACTTATTAATGTTAGCCCCCTTACTTACTTACTTTCCTTCCATTGCTGCATTATAGAGTAACATTTGAGTTTATTGCCAATTGCAGCCGGAACTGTCCGCACAGCTGAAGGAAGCCATACGCATACAAGCCGAGCAAAGGATAATTGCGCAACAGCAGCAAATACTCGAACACGAGCCATTCGTGCAGGACGGACAGGTTTGCACATTTGCCCGACATTTGCTCGAATGCAGTTTTTTAATTAACTTTCTATCTATTTATGCAATGACAGCCACTCTATCCGAAGAACTACGATCCCTTCTACAGCCCCATTCTGCTGAAAATCGATAAAATCGTGGAGCAGCTGGGCGTATCGGATGATTTGTGCAAGGAACGCTTAGTCTGCAGCATGTACAAGGATCCTTCGCGCTACAGTCCGCACAGTAATTTCGTGTCAGCTGAACTGAGTCGGTAAGCAAAAGGAAAAAGGGTTAAGGCAAAATGGAAAAAAGGAAATTCGATTTTTCTTACGGCTTCCGCACTTGGCTGACTTGGTTTCTCTGCGTGGCAGTACTGGGAAATTCGTTTATGCTGGTTCATGCAATTAATAATTCATGTTTTGCTATTGAGCTGACTTCTGTTGTAGGGTTAGTCTTGGCAGCAAGGAAAACTCAATTTTAAAATTACTGATGTGTGTGCAATTAAAAATGGCTTTCGTGCCGTTATGTGCTCACCCACGCAAACCAGCGGCAAACACTTTCTCCTCCATGTGCGTCGACGACAAATCAATTGCGATAAACACAAATACCGAAGTTTTCCGAAAATCTCACAGCACGCAGTCACTTGCCTTGAAACATGCACAAAATGCGACTTCGCCAGCAGGGAACAGCAATTTGTCAAAAGCAGAAATGTTTATGACTTTGTCAGCGAGACACGAATGAACAATAAATCGCGTTGCACTGCAGTGTCAACGATTATTTTTGCTCTAATAAACTGAAGACGGCACTTCCACACAATTGCCTCGTCAGTCAGTCAGTCAACGCTTTAAACTTCTGCCAGCGCCGGCATCGACGACGGTGTGTGCCATGTTGAAATTTCTAATTGCCCACCAATGCATTCATGAAATGAAAACAAAATGCAACAACTTTGGTGCGGAGCTGAGGCGTTGCAGGCAAGCCGTCACATCACCTTTAATAAATGTTTTCAGTGCATTTTGCACAGCTTTGCATTTGGCGAAAATACCCGTCGCATATTAGCGCTATGCTCACAGAGCGTGCATGATTCAAAGCAGCAAAAATTAAGTTTTCATATTTAAAAAAGCAACAACAACAACAGTAACAACAACAAGAGCAACAATGCGCCTGTCTAATTGCCGCTTTAATGAACTTCAACGATGCATAAAGAAGTCGTTTTGCATGCAACGTGACTCGCACTGCTCTTCTTCTTCGTCGCGTAGCATTGTATTTACAGCGACGACGCAGCACCAACTGCGCGAGAGTCATCGATCGTTGTCACAGTGCATTGAATGGCACTTGTACTCTCATAATTGATTGCCGGCGACAGTTAAAAGCCTCAGACCCGACACCCTCTCGAACACGCACAGCCGCACATGGCCACAGTCAGAGCCGTCGTCTGTGTGCTTCTAACCTATGTAGTCTGGCAACGGTCGTGTCCATCTCTCGGCTGTCACTCATGCATAACACTGACAAAGGCAATCACACAAAAGACGCCATTCCATGATGAATTGTCGTCTGTAGCAACGTACCGTGGCCCATGGCGACGACGCTCACTCATGAAAAAGTTTATTTATTCACTTAAAAATTCAACGCCAATTTTTATTGACTAAGGCAAACAAACAACGACACAGCAATCTGCTGCTGGGCGACTTACATAAACACAAACAAATTAGTTCACGTCTACCTGAGAACAAAAATAAAAGAAACCAAAACACAAACAAATTAAATTGAACTGAACTGACAATTGCCATTGCTAACAGCGAATTAAGGACAACCTCCTGACTCTATTTGCATTTACGTGAAACAACAACTCAATAATTTTACTCTTAATCAGTAAGGCAACAAATCATTTACGCATGTATGCACTTTCTTGCACGCGTATCCCGATCTTGTCTGGCGTGGAGATGGGAAAACTGCTTAGGTCTAAAGTCTCAAATGCTTTTATCCTATATCGGCTAACATCCTTCAGAATTGCGAATTCGCGTTGCTTTTTGTTGTTGCAGGCACTCAATGATTCCTTAATTAACTTAGTTAATCTGTTATTTCCAATTTTTCAGTCGGCAAGAAAGGCTCGTGACCTCAATGCCATTGCATAAAATCTATTTGGGTTAAATTCGGTTTTGCTCTTTAATTAAAATTTGTACTGCCATTTTTAAAGTAACACAAGCTGACTACAAAAACAAGATTCTTTTTTGGCGTAAATTCATTTCGTCATTATCCCTTTGCGTGCAAAATTCATACTTTTAAAGAACATGTAACCCTTTGTGTTAGTTTTTCTTTGGGTTTCCTTTTTATTATGTTCCTTTTTGTTCGTTTTTTAATTTTTCTTGATAAAAGTTAAATTTGTGCATGGATAAGCTTCAACCCGACTGTGCTCAGTTACTTTTGTTTAAATTTACTTTATGTTTTCACTTCTGCTGTTTAATGCTTTGCCAAGTGAAAAAAACAGTCGACGCTTTTGTTGTTAAAATGTTCAATAATCTTTAGTACACTCACAAAAACAAAAAAAAAAGCATATTAAAGAAAAAAAAAGCAAAAGGGGAAAAAGGAAAAACAGTTTTTTACTTGCTTAACTTAACTTAAAATTCAGGACAAGACAAAGTTCGATTGCTTGCACAGCCAAAAATTATGCTACGACTTTGCGTGCACTTAGCGCACTTCACGCTCCGTCGGAGCTCACAGTTCGCCGATGATGGCCCAGGGCGTCTTGGTGCCAGCCGACTTAATTAGCAAAGTTCCTTAACTACTTGCTCAACTATCTTTTTAATGCAGTTAATATGGGGCACAGAGAGACGTTCTCTGCCGGAATTGCGCTGCTGGCCAATGGCGTTAATGAACTCAACTGAACAATGCCCCTCTGCACTTAATTAGGCTCCTTCGGCTCGTGTGAGTCCGTGGCCCATGGTGCGTGGTCCGTGGTTAATGTAACTAGTTAGCAGCTAAATCAGCATCGACATGATGTTCAAACCACTTTAATAAATTTCCGTCTTCGACGCCTTTTGTTATTGTAGTTTGTTTTGTTTTGTTTCGGTGCCTGTCTCATTTTGTATTTGAACTTTTACAGGGATACCAGCGAACTGGAGCCCGTGACGAATGCGAATGAGGCAGTACGACGCTTCTATCGACTAATACAAGCCGCCCGCGACGGTCAGGATCACAAGGACTGCCTTAGCACGTATCCCCAGTGCAGCATCAATACGGAATGAAGCGGACCGCCACAGCAAGACCCCCCACAGGGTTTAAACGAAGTCAACGCCAGTTAATTAATTTTGCCCCTTTTGCACATTGATTCTTAAAGTCGCTACTCAGACGCTGTGTGTAAATAAAGCCCGAAGTAGGAAAGCTCATTTTCCAAGTATGCGGTGTTTAAATAGGCCTTAAAACGTATGTGCGAATATTCACTTTAGTTTGCTAAGTTTTTTTCAATAATCATTAGTTCGCATATTGATTTAATTGCTATTTAAATTGTGAATGCGTTGAGAAGACGGAGACGGGGCTCGATTTTGCTCATTAATAATTATTCTGATTTTGTTTATGGTTCACATCATTCTTGTTCACTTTTTACAATTTTGACACAATATTAATTGAATTATTTTGCTTATACATACAAAATGAAATCAGAATTTTTATTATGTGCAACGAAGCTGTGCAAAAACAAAACAAATGACAATTTTTATTATGTGTTGCAAATGTATAGTCAATATTTATTTAATAATTGTTGTAAATTATTTATTTATTTATTTATTTATATATTTATTTATCTATGTTTAATTACCAATTTGTTTCATTGTTTACTTGTATTGAGAAAATATACTATCAATGTTTCAAATGTTTAATTATTGCATATTATTAAGTGGAATTTTTTTTAAATGGGAAAACTACACCAGCCGCCATTGCTATGTAATTTGGCAAATAATAAGCTGCTTATCAGCAGGATTATTGCAACGACACTCCGAGACCGCGTGACTGCTTGACGTGCCGTTTCTAATATACTTAGATAAATATATTTATTATTCAGTCAAGCAATAAATCTGTTCAACAACAGTGCAATTGAAGGACAACTAAAGCGAAATCAGCCGCTAAACCTTTCATTCAGAGACACAGGCTAACAAACCGAATATTTTGAAACTCTTCCAATCCATCTTGTTAAAATAAACAAACAGTTTTTGTATGTATGTCTATTTACGTAGATGTAAGAATTCAATATTAAATGATGCAAAAATAATAAAATGAATCGGCTTTATATAAATTAAATACTAAAAAAGTGCAGTTTCTTTTGCATAAAGAAACACATCAATTGTCTTTTCCCTGTTGTTTCGTTACATACGGATGTTAATTTAACATATACCATACGGTACTACAGCTCTGTTGCGCTTTATAATTTCATTTTACATTCTTGACAAGTGTCGAGTAATTGAATGCAGAGATTTCAATATGGCTGTGACAGCAATGTAACATACAAAGCAGTGGAGAGAGGGAGTGTGGGTGAACACATAGAGCCAGCGGAAGAGGTACGTTTTTTATACCAGCAATGACTCTTTCGCTGATACCGACAGAAGTGTGAGAGAGTAAGGTAATTGAGGAGAGAAATACAATCAGAGGCTGTTAAATTCTAATTCAATGCAATCACTACCTACCTATTCGAACTCAATATGTAATCATATAACCTACCTAATTCAATGGAAACCACTACCTACCTCCTGACTATTCAAATGAAATCACTACCTATCCTACGCTAATGAAAAGATCTTGGGAAGTCAGATTTGAACCTGATACCTCTAAGCTATTGCAACAAGTGCATAGGCTGCTATGCCCACTCAGCCAGCAGGCGCTGTTAATAAATTTAATTAAGTGCATTTATATAGGACAGCAAACAAATGCAGCTATGTAGCACACATGGCGCCATCTTACGTGTTCTACATTCGCATATGCTGTGATCGCTATACTTCTGTAACATTATTCACGTTAGATGGCACCATGTGTACCATTTTTGGAACATGAAATAGCATCGTTCGTTTGCTATCCTATATAAATGCACTTAATTAAATTTATTAACAGCGCCTGCTGGCTGAGTGGGCATAGCAGCCTATGCACTTGTTGCAATAGCTTAGAGGTATCAGGTTCAAATCTGACTTCCCAAGATCTTTTCATTAGCGTAGGATAGGTAGTGATTTCATTTGAATAGTCAGGAGGTAGGTAGTGGTTTCCATTGAATTAGGTAGGTTATATGATTACATATTGAGTTCGAATAGGTAGGTAGTGATTGCATTGAATTAGAATTTAACAGCCTCTGATTGTATTTCTCTCCTCAATTACCTTACTCTCTCACACTTCTGTCGGTATCAGCGAAAGAGTCATTGCTGGTATAAAAAACGTACCTCTTCCGCTGGCTCTATGTGTTCACCCACACTCCCTCTCTCCACTGCTTTGTATGTTACATTGCTGTCACAGCCATATTGAAATCTCTGCATTCAATTACTCGACACCACTTGTCAAGAATGTAAAATGAAATTATAAAGCGCAACAGAGCTGTAGTACCGTATGGTATATGTTAAATTAACATCCGTATGTAACGAAACAACAGGGAAAAGACAATTGATGTGTTTCTTTATGCAAAAGAAGCTGCACTTTTTTAGTATTTAATTTATATAATGCCGATTCATTCTTGGTTTGATTATTTTTGCATCATTTGATATTGAATTCTTATATCTAAGTACATATATGCAAAATTTAAATTTATAACAAAAATACAAAAATATAATATGAAAAAATATTTTAGTACATCATATTTTGACAAAAAACTGATCGCATGACATTTTGTAATTTAAATGTTTTCAGCTCACCTCTTCTATTTAATTTTATCAGCATGTATGTACATGCAAAAATGAAATGCATGAATAATATGATTTCATACGAAAAGAGAATATATATAATATATAATATTCTATATTTAAACTCGATACATATTTATAAAAATTTTTAACTAATGTGTGTAAAAGTCCCTCAATTGAGAACGGCTTGACCGATTGGCGACCAACTGCTTAGTATATTCTTATTTATTTATTTAACAAATTGCTGCTTCTCCGGGTAAGCTAGTAGTGTGAATAATTTTTATAACTACATTTACTTTCACTTAATCGGAAACAAAATAGAAAACACTTGCGATGACATAAAATCAGAAAAATGTTACTTGGCTTCGTTTTGCCCACAATAGACATTAAACATTTAATTAGCGACAGCGAAGCCAATTCGACAATAAACGCATCAATACGATTTCCACGTTTGGGTTCCTCGACCAACTGTTGACGTATGAAAACATTTCCGTTATTTGCAATCAGAAAAAAAAGAAAAAATTTATACAAAATTATCGGAAAAAATGTTTGAATTTATAAAGCAAATGGCGCAGATGCCAGTTGCTTCGCTCCGTTGGTGGCATAATTGTTTGTAATGCCTTATCAGATATTCTAATTAGTTTTCCGAGCACGTTCCGTAAGCCGCAACCTGATTTTTCCTCAGCGTACCACGCACTTGGCTGCGCGCAGTTCGGTGTGAGTGCGGTAAATGATGATTTGGAATACGCAAAATAACTTTCAATTGCCGACGCATATTATGACGATCGGGTTGAGTAAAAGGGAGAGCTCAGCACCCGCACAGGGCTCAGCCGCATCAAAAGCTGGTCAGCAAGCGAAAGTAATAAAGGCAATAACATTTGATAAGAAGCCGAGCCAAGCCAAGTTATTTAATAACAGCGTAGTGTGAAATTTTTAAGAGGGGGTTGCCTTCAATTTTGTTAATCCATATTTAAATTTTTAAAGTTTAGTGTTTCGAGTACATTTTGTTATTTATATATTCTGTTCCTATTTAATTTTGCTTGACCGCCACTAGATGGCCTATATAGCAATTGGATTATAAGATATAGCATTCGTCCTTTGAAAATGAATATGGAAAACAATAAATGCATACTAAATGATAAACCATGCCATATAAGAATAAGTTTCTCAAGCGAATGCAAATGTATGCTATACAAAATACTTAAGCTAATTATGAGTTCATTAAAGAGTCAGTAGTTTTATATACACGAGTACAGTGCAGAGACATGAAAGCCAAATGGGCAACACCCACTGGGCCAGCGAGTGAAACTAGCTACGATTGCCATGGCTTTGGGGACAAAGCAGACCAGCGGCCATAACGAAGCGAATGAATGAAGCAAAGCAAGTGCAACGCTAAACAAAAGAGTCAAAGCGAATGAGCAAATAAAAGCAACGATCAAAGCGTATAAGCAATTCAATTAATAAAAATACCGACGTATAAAAACCAAGCGACACTCAATAGGCATTTACATATCCAATTGGATTGTCTGCGCGCGCACACGAAGAATTCAGCTGCCGAAGCGCCTCCGCAAGCCACTTGACACGAAGCAGTTAGCAAGAAAATAATAGAAATCAAGCCGTAAGCAAAAGGATGAGGAGATACGCTTGGGTTTTGGCCGTTGTCGCAGCGCTGGCCGCCGGAGTCAATGCGCAGACCCAGCCGCTGACGGCTGTCGACTTGGCCGCCGACATGTACAACACATGCCTCAAGGACCTCAGCATTGGCTGTGTGAAGCCCAAGGCTCTGCAGTGGTTCCACGAGGCTCTGAAGCAGGATGAGATTGGCGTGACCGATACGCTGACGATTGTGCGCACCGGTGTCGCTGTGCAGCAACGTTCCCTCAAGTCGGAGGAGCAGATGTTCAACGACATTGAAAGTTACCTGGGCACACATGCGCTGCGCATTAAGGCGCCCGAGTACTTCCGCACGTCGGAGGCGCGTTCCTTGGTGCCCGACTTCCTGATGGACAACACACTCATACAGGGTGGCCTCGTGCCCCTGGGCGAACGTAGCGAGGGTAGGTGCAGCGGCCAATTAAAAGTCGAACTTAGTTTTATAGCTCAAATGCACTTCTAGGTCGCGGCATGATTCGCAAGGCTGTGCTGCCTTTCCTGCTGGGTCTGAAGCTGAAGACAACGATACTCGTGCCGCTGGCACTTGCCTTGATTGCACTCAAGACCTGGAAGGCCATGACCTTGGGTCTGCTGTCGCTGGTGCTGTCAGGTGCCTTAGTCATTTTCAAGATTGCCAAGCCAAAGGTAAAAGCTTCTCAACTCTTGCAAATTACCAACAAATCTGCTAACCATTTGCCTTGCCTACAATTCTAGATTGTCAACTATGAAGTTGTGCATTATCCACACCATGTCGACCATATCGAGCACTTGCCGCATCATGTCGAGCACATCGTGCCGCATCACATCGAACACATTGTGCCGCATCATCTCGACCATCACATCGACCATCACTTGGAGTTGCCGCATCATGTCGAGCATGTTGAGCACTTGGAGCACCCGGAACCTGCCTGGGATCCGCACGCTTGGGCACGCTCCTCGCAGCAGCCGCAGGACGCTCAGGAAATGGCCTATGCTGGCCAGAACAATCGCTAATCATCATGTCCTGTGCCAAGCATTCTACTCCCGATTGGCCAATGCAGTGCAGCAACATTTATTTATTGTTTTAGTTCTAAGTAGCCACATCCAACACACATTTCCAAAGATTTTATTGTATTTATTTTCGAATTGGAAACTTTGTAATGCAATTTATTTATTTATTTATTTATTTATTATGATGTCTCTTCAAGTGTACAAAAGTCCCAGAACCAGGAACCGAAGTTATTTATTGTTGCAAGATGCGCTTTGTTCGAAAAGTTTGTAAATATTTATTGAATAAAGCATTGAATGAAGAAATTTTGAAAAAAAAATATATAACTTTCAGAACATTGTCTACTTCAAAATCATATTCCAGCTATGCCTGCACAGTCAGGCACAATTCTGCGGACTTTCTTGTAGTATTTAGTATACCAATCAGCAATCAAGCATGAGAAAGTTAGTAGCTTACACTGAGGCTGACGAAGAAAGCAACTTTTACTTAACGCACAAGGGCTTCCCAATTATACCTGACATTGTCAAGAGGAGCCTTGATACCAGAAAAAATTTAACTTATAAAATGATCTAGCAAAATAAGCTCAACAATTGCTTAATGATAAAAACATATTTTCAAGAAAAACGTCGGCAGATATTTAAATTCAGTTACGAATCTCCCACATAATAGATTTTACTTATGCTCTGAGAATGATTCAACTGTGAATTTACTTATGTGAACCATATTGTACGCATTCAAAAAAGAATATTATAAATAATTTTCAACAGCTTTCAAATAAAATATATTATTATTATTTGCAAGGGTTTTAGTTGCACAGCACCTGGAAATAAAATATAAAAAATTAAAGATTTTAAATCAAACCAAGTGCACTTGCTGCTGCACTATAACAAGCTTCTGCTCTGCACTTTATGCCAGCTAAGAGCAAATGCAAACTCTCACCTGAGCAAAAGGATTACATCTAATCCACTTTTGCTAAGTAAATGATGCCAAGCTGTGAACCGAAGCAGCAGACGTCGACAGGCTCTGGTCGGTGCGGTGTGTGCTCAAGTAAGCAAACAGGCGAACACACGAAAAAGATGGCAGCAGACAGCAGCTGCGGATTATTTGAGCTAAACCTCTTATAGACTAGAACATAGAAGTTTATTTAAAATAATTAACAATCAATAATTAATCTAAATTCAATTATAATTTTCAAATATTTAACAAATACTCTTACTACGTAAATAAAGTGGAATTCTTCAAAGCAAAGCACTAAGCCCTGACAATGGCAGCACACTTTAATGGGCACACTGAGTCGCAGCGCCCTGGCGTTGAGGCATGATTTAAGGCAGTAAAGGCAATTGGAAATAACGAAGCGCCACAGCCGTAACAAACTAGATGAGAGGCAATAAAAGCAAACTGGCAGGCCACCGCCAACGAGGCAAAGCCAACACATTAACATAACAAATACATTTCCACTAATATGGCAGCCCTTGCGCCATGCCTGCTGCCTGCTGCCCGCTGCCTGAGTCTTCGAGAATTATTTATGTTTGTCATTGTTTTTTCCTACAAAGAACATACATCAACTTCATTCGCCACACACTTCAAGTGCAGCACATAGCACGGCAAAGCCGCAAGGATATAAAAGTTTTGCGTTTAGTTTTCTTACAAGGATTAAATAAACAAAACAGTATCGAATCCAACTAAGGCCTAAGGCCCATGATGACAAACTTCTTTGGGTATTTTACTACGTAGGATTTTCTCATTTCATGTATTTTATTAAAGAAAATTATGAAAGATTAACTAATAAAATTTGTGCATCCTTGCATGAGAATTTAAGTTGCTTAGAGTGGGAGAATTCCCCCAGACGGACAGATTTTTAATATTATTTGATTTTTTTCCTTTTTTTTTTTGTAATATTATATTTTTCTTATAAAAAAAGAAAAGAAGAAGAAAAAAGACAAGAGCAGAGCTTAAAGGGCAGCAGAGGGTGTTGGCAAGTAAATTTACGAGAAAGCGCCGGGCATTGAATTTCTGGGCGCTCCCGCTGCTGTTTTTGTTGCTGTTGGTCGTGATTACTGTCACTGTTGGCAACTGGCAACTGGCAACTGGCAAGTTGCTTCACTCCGACGACGTCTGGCTGCTTGTGGAGGCGAAGGCTTCACTATTGCAACGTGCAACAATGTAAATGTAAAATGGCGGCGCGTTGCTTGTAACTAGAAGAGAAGAAAGAAATGAAGATGTGTAGTGAAGTGAAGTGCGATGAAGTGTAGTGAGGAAAATTGTATAGAAAATAAGAATGACAGCGGCAACTTTTGCAATTTCTACGAAACAATTCGAATAGGAAAATAAGCGAGAGAAGAAAATTTTCTCAATTGAAATTCGAACTCCGCACACCCAAATACGCCAGTTAAGCATTTGGCATTTGGCAGCACTTCGGCGTTATTTGACTTGCCTGGCGCGTTGGCTCCGAGTTTGGCTTAAAAGCCATCTTGCAACTAAATATTCCATAAGGCACACGCAGCGCCCCGACGTGCGCCTGGAATTGCAAATGAAGCCAAAGTGTGTGTGGTGAAATTTCATTTCATGCGTACGAAATTTCATTTGAGTTTTTCTCTTGCCTCAAATCGATACGAAAATCATAATTTAAATGTTTTTGTAATTGTATCGAAATTTGTTATTGCACTCCTATTGCGTGACTTCTTGAATTTTTGTTTAAAATTTGTTTATTTTATTTATCACATTTTACTTTCGCTTTCGTAATTTGTGTAACTTTCTCTTACATTGCCATGCGCGGCATGTCAGCCAAAATCTTTCGGGGGTCACCAATCGAAGTGCCAAAATTGCAGCCAGCTTCGTTTTTTTATTACACTTAACATTTCAATTGCATAAACCTTTATTACTTAAATAAATTTCTTTGATTATGCTTATATATGAATTATTGCAATATTTTAATAATTTCATATGCAAGTCAGCAGTTGCGGAGGACATGGCAACGCTAGTTTTCTTTTTTTTTTACTTTCTCTTACATAGCGGAAGTGATATTATTATTATATAACAGATGATTTATTTATGATTTTAAGTAGGACGGTTAAATATGTGAACATGCATATGGCGACAGTAAGGATTACCGTGTTCTAAAAATGTTTTCAAATACCAGTCAACAGGATTAAAATGCTAGAACTTCAACCAAAAGCTGCTGCCATTAAGCTAACAATAAAATCTACCACTTAGGACGATTGTTCTCTAATAAAATGACTTACAATGAAAATCAAAAGTAAATAAAAATCATGTTGCCAAATCCACTTGCATAGCATCCGCTTATATGCTCCATAAAAATTGCTATTTTATTTCTGTTTTTATGACAGGATACGCATATATCTAGAGCGATTCTAGCCGAAGATCGAGATTAATTTACTATAAAATCTTTATTGGGATTTAAATATTCCCTTGGGTTATACATATTCAAGTATCAATAAAAAAGAAAGATACAAGAAAACAAAAGCAAAAAGAAAAAGAAACAGAAGCAATTGTCTGCCGTTACATTTGCTGACATTAACGACACTTACACCTGTTAACGATGCCACATGTAGAACATTTGCGGCTACAAATTTGAGCTGATCAATGAAAACGTGCTGAACATAACAAAACGTCAAGGGCAAGAGCAAAGGCACGGCACGGCAACGGCAGCAGCAGCAAACATGAATGAACGAAAGCCAATGGCACGCGTTTGAGGCAAATTTAAATTACACATACGCCAGCGTGTACGCAACAACAACAACAACAACGACAACATTGGCAATAGCAAAATAGCAAACCACACACAAAACGATTAAAGTCAAAGCGCAATGAAAATGCGGGTGTACAAAAAAAAAACAAAAGCAAACGACAGACAGGCAGACCGACGGACAGACAGACAGACAGACAACAGCGCGATGCTAATACAAAGTTAAATGCGTGCAGCGTGGCTAACAATACACAGACAGGCAGACAGGCAGGCAGAGAGACAGACAGGCAGGCAGGCAGGTGGGCAGGTAGGCAGACCATGGCTAGAAAAGAGAATCAGTTTCGTGTGGGCAACGTCTGTCGCGTTTGGCTTTGCATTTATGTCTTGTTCCGCCATTTCGCGGCACGCATTCTTCTCTCGTTGCTTTGCTTTGCTTCGGCAACGACAACGACAACGACAACGGCTGCGACTTCGACAACGACTTCGATGGCGCTTTAAGTTAACACTGGAGTATAAAAATCGTGAACAATAGAAAAACGATTATTAAACGCAATTGCACCACCATTGAGGCGAGTGGTTCAACGAAACAAAAGTGCGGCCGGCTTAAGGGATTCGAATTCAGCGAAAGACGTACACGAAGCTTCAGACATGGCGAGATACTTTGTCCTAGCGGCACTCTTGGGCCTGG